>JAQPPZ010005038.1:0-26474 GCA_028583015.1 Wollemia nobilis
ATGATTTAATCTGCAAGTTAATGGGTATTTGCCCTTCCCTGAGCTTTCTGTATTCTTGGATTCGCCAGAACTGGGAACCCCACAGTGATTTTTCATTGTGGTTTATTAGTAATGGTTATTTTATTGTTATCTTCTCGGCTCTGGCTGATAGAAATAATGCTTTTGAATCAAAGAGGAAAAACCATGGCCCGACAGGGATTTTTGTTCAACCCTGGAGGGTAGGTTTCGATCCTTGTGTTGAACCTACTGCTGTCCCAGTGTGGATTCGATTATATGCTCTTCCAATGGAATTATGGGGTGAGCAGGTTTTGGCAATGATTGGCAATTTGATTGGTAGACATCTGGGTGTTGCCAGAGACACTATTGAAGGGAGCATGGTGGTGTATGCTCGCATATGTGTGGAGATGAATCTAAGCCAGCCTTTGCTGGAAGAGTTGGAAATTGAACTGGCAGGTCTTTCCTGGATTCAACAGTTGGACTATGAGGCCCTACCCTTTAGATGTCGGGTTTGCCAAAAGCATGGACATTTGGCCCGTTTCTGTCCTCTTAATATGAATGCCAATATGGAGGCCTCCTTAGGAGTGCCAAACTTGCATAAAGAGGATAAGGCTGCACCCAATAAAGATCCTATTAGCACTAGTCAGGGCCAAGAAGTTCAGAGAGAGGGTTTTGAACAGCCCAAAAGAAAAATACGGACAAAGAAAGAGAAGGGAAAGGAGTAATCTCATCCCAGGACTGCTAATAGGTATGATATTTTTAAGTCATTGGTTGATGATGAGGATCACTCTATGGAGGGCTTGGAGGGTTTCATAGAATCCTCTGTTGTTCCTGGGCAAATCCCACTCTCATCTTCTCCTGTCATTCAGCAGATAGTTGATCCCTCTGAGGTATCACAACCAGTGTGTTCTGGTGCCTTAGTAGTCCATAACCAGGAGCAGACAGTTTCTCAGGATGTTCGCATGGGGATGGCAGAGAAAAATAGGGAAAGGCCATCTTTGGGGATAACCTAGATAGAAAAAATATCCAAAAATAGTAATTCTTAGGGGGTTGGTAGAAGATCCAATTAGGAGCTGCTAGCAGCCCAGGGATACAAATTGATCATGGGAGGATTGGTGAGGACAATTGACTCTTACTGCTCCCAGGGTAACCCATGATTATACAATCTTGGAATGTGAGGGGTTTAAACAGTAGAACCCATCAATCTGCTATTCAAATATTATTAGAGCATAGCAATACTGATTTTTTGCTTTTACAAGAGACTAAGATGTCTTTGGATCTTATGTCTAAAACAGTCAACGTGAATTTGGAGGGGTGCTTGGTCATATGGATGTGGCTGCTCAAGGTGCCTCAGGGGGGATTGTTACTCTGTGGAAATCTCTGGAATGGTCTGCAATAGAACACCTTGCCTGGAGGGGTGTTCTCACTTCCCTGTTTAGGAATAATGTCTTTGTAGAATTCATTCTTGTCACTAACTTTTATGGTTCTCAAACTCTAGAGGGTCAGCGGTGGCAGTGGAAGGCTGTGCATGACATGCGAGCATCAAGGGAAGATATAGACTGGATTATAGCGGGGGACTTTAATGCTAAATTATCTTCTAGAGACCAAGAAGGGGGATCACCTCTTTTGGATCCAGGGGACCGGTTCATGATTGCTCAAGTCCAGGATTTGAACTTAGTGGACATTAAATGTCCTGGAAATAACTTCACTTGGACTGATAAAAGGAGGGAGCCCCATAGTAGGAAGGTGAAGCTTGATCGCTTTTTGCTTTCAGAGGAGGTGTTTGCAAAATGGAATATCAATTTTTAGATTTTGGCAGGCCCTGTTTCTGATCACTATCCTATTCTGTTGGAAAGTGAGACTAGGATGGGGATCCATCACAAACCGTTCAGATTTGAGAATTTTTGGCTTCAGAAAGAAGAACTTCGGGAGAAAATTCCATAATGGTGGGAAGAGGGTCGCCCAGCTTATGGGAGGGCTATGTTTAGAATCCACAAGCAACTTCAATATGTCAAATCTCAGTTGAAGTATTGGAGGCGTTCTAATAAATCTGACTTCCAGACCCAAAGAGCTCCGTTGGTGGCCCGCTGGGATGAGGTCCAAAAATAGTTTAGAGAAGGAGTAATAACTTATCAGCTCAAAGTTGAGGATGATGCCTTGCGTTCTGCGATTGAGGACATTGACAACCAGGAGGATATCTATTAGAAACAGAGAGCAAGAACTTCCTGGTTATTAGAAGGGGATAGAAATACAAAATTCTTTCATAGGACTGCTTGTGCTCGAAGACAGCTGAATAAGATGGAGGCCCTTCAAGATGAGAACGGTAATTCCTTTGATACTCTTCCAGGTATTCACTCCCATGCTATGGATTATTTTTCAAAGCTTTTTAAGGAAAGTGTGGTTCAAGATGTAGAGGCCCAAAATGAAGTTATTTTTGTCATATCTGCTATTATTTCGGAGGATGAAAATTAGGCCCTCCTTAAACCCATTAATAGGGATGAATTGAAAACCATGGTCTTTGGAATGAGCACTGGTAAAAATCCTGGTCTAGATGGCTTCCCAATTGAGTTCTTTTAGGCTTTCTGGGACTGCTTAGGGGAAGATGTAAGGGTTGTTGTTGAAGAATCCAAAGAAAATAAGAGAATGCTTAAAGCTATCAACGACACGTTCATTACCTTGATTCCAAAAGGGGAGGAGGGGGTTCATATTTCAGATTATAGGCCTATTGCCTTATGTAATGTGGTATACAAAATACTCACAAAGGTAATGGTTGAGCGCCTAAAACCTCTTCTTCACAACATTATCTCCTCTGAGCAAGGAGGCTTTGTTGAGGGACGACAAATTCTAGATGGGGTGGTTGTGGCCCAGGAAGCAATCCACTCAATGCATACTTCTGGTAATAAAGGGATGTTCATTAAATTGGATATGTCAAAGGCTTATGATAGGGTTGAATGGAGCCTCCTGGCTAAAATTATGGCAGTCTTCGGCTTCTCTCAGGGCTGGATTGAGTGGATTATGAGTTGTGTCTCTTCTCCGACTTACTCTGTGCTTATCAAGGGCCTTCCTTCGCAACCTTTTGGAGCTTCTCGGGGTCTGCGCCAGGGGGATCCCTGTTCCCCTTATCTTTTTCTCATTCTAGCTGAAGGTCTTGGTAGAATTTTAACGAGGATAAGACAGCAAGGCAGATTAATGGGTATTAGGGTGGGGGATGAAGTTGTATCGCACCTACAGTTTGTGGATGATACTGGTTTGATGGGAGTAGCCAGCATCAGGGAAGCTAGAACGATTAGAGATACTCTTAATGTCTATCTCAGGGCTACTCAATAGGTCATTAACAACAAGAAATCCAAAGTGGTCTTTTTTAATCTGGAGCACAGGCTTCAGAATAGAATTTTAGAAATCCTGGGATTCACTAGGACTTCTCTCCCTGTGGTTTACTTGGGTATCCCCTCGCACTTCAAGAGGCTAAAATTAGACACTAAGAGGAATATGCTGGAGTGTATCAAGGACATAATTAATCACTGGTCTCACAAGTGGTTAAGTTATGGTGGCAGATTAACGTTCTTACAGTCTGTCATTCAAGCCATGCCAATCTACAAATTTTCTATCCTGGCTGCCCCGCTTACAATATGGAAGGAGTGGGATAGGATGGCTAGGAAGTTTTTGTGGGAAGGAGCTAACGGAAAAAGAAAGTGGGCCTTAGTGGGTTGGGATAAAGTCACTCAGCCTAAGGTAAAAGGTGGACTGGGACTGAGAGGATCCAAGTTAAATAATCAAGCCTTGGTTGGAAAGTTGTACTGGAGGTGGATTTCCCAACCAACTTCCTTATTCAGTAGAATTCTCACGAGTAAATATTTGGGTCAAGTTAATCCCAATGAGGTGGGCCGTTTCCCTCTGGGTGGTACTGGATCCTTAGTGTGGTAGGCTCTTAATCTAGGATCTCAGGTTATTAAAGATCAACTATTTTGGAAAGTGGGGAGAGGGGAGAAGGCCCGTTTTCGGATCGATTCTTGGGATCAGTATCCACCCATCATTGTTGAGTTCCCCGAGTTACTTCCAATAAAATCTGCCATAGAAATCATGGGTTGGGTCCAAATTGAAAGTTATTTCAACACTTCTCATTTGGGGGAGTATAGGTTTAAGAAGTTTAAGAGGTTGGAGGAGTGGCCAATTCCTATCCCCCCGGATTTGGCACCCATATTATCCAAAATCTTGACAGAAAGGTTTCTCATAGGGAGAGACGAGAAGGATGAATTATCTTGGGGCTATGGGAGCCTTGGTGTTTATACAGTTAAGGACGGGTATGACGAGATCCTCCCCGACCCTCCCCCCATTTTTTTTTGGTTGAGGATTGGTGAAATATTTGGCATTCTAAGGGCTGGCTGAAAGTAAACTTTTTTGCTTGGCAGTTTATGCACAATGGTATTCTCACTTTTGAAAATCTCAGATGTAGAGGAATCATCGGTCCTTCTCAATGTGTTTTATGCCATAAGAACGAAGAAACAGCTGATCACCTAATGTTTGATTGCCCTTTCACGCATCAAATTTGGAAGCATTGGTTCTCTCATTATAAAATCCAGGTTCATGGTGACATGAATCGGAATAATATTTGGGAAAGATGGAAGCGTGGTAGATTTACATCCAAAGCTCTTCAAATTAGGTGGGAGCTTGGTTTAAACTTCATTTGGTGGCAAGTGTGGTTGGAGAGAAACGCTAGAATTTTTCGAGAAACCTTTTCCTCGCTAGATGGAGTTTGGTAGGTCATCTGGAGCAAAGTCACCGAAACTGTTGTCGTCTACGCTAAAGAGGAAACTCGGGTTGTTCTTGGGCCAATGGCATAGGGAGTTGACCAGAGAGGGATAGAACAGAACCAGTTGGAAATCACCCCCAGAAGGCTGGATTAAAATCAATACTGATGGAGCTACAAAGGGCAATCCGGGTAGAGCCGGTATTGGCATGGTCTGTCGGAATCATGAGGGATCAATGCTTTATTGGGAATTGCAGGGTTTGGGTAGAGCCACAAATAATGAAGCAGAAGCCATTGATATCAAATTTGCCTCTATTTGGGCAGTTACTCAGGGTCACAAGAGGATAATTCTTGAATCTGATTCTCAAATTCTGATTGGAGCTCTAGACTACATGAGGAACTTTTCATTGAACGCTTGGAGGTTGAGGATTCTAGTCTCTCAAATCAAGAAATTATGGAGGGAATTAGATGATGTGATTCTTGTATATGTGAGCAAAGATTTCAACAAAGCGACCGATTTCCTGGCTAAGATGGGTGCTGCGAAAGAGGTAGGGGTGCAGCTGCATAGTGACATGCCTATTGCAGATGATGTGATTAGGCAGGGCCTTGAAAGATCCTTGAGACAATGATCAATGAAAAAGCTAAGTATGGATTTTTTCACGATTTTACGACCTGTTGTGCCATCGCAGCCATTGGCGAAAAGCTGTCACGATATCGCGACATGTTGTGTCGTCGTGACTGTTGGAGAAATGTTGTCACAATATCGCAACATGTTGCACCGTCGTTGACGCCAAGGGAAAGTTGTCGCGATATCGCAACATGTTGCGCTGTTGCGGTCGATGTGAGAAAGTTGTCGTAATATCGCGACATGTTGCATCGTCGCTGCCACCGAGGGGAAGTTGTCATTGAAATATCCTTAAGACAAATGATCAAAGAAACAGCTAAGTATGATTTTTGTCGTGATATAGCGACCTGTTGCGCCATCGCGGCCATTGGAGGAAAACTATCACGATATCGCGACATGTTGCGCCGTCGCTGCCAAGGGAGGAAAGTGGTCATGATATCGTGACATGTTGCACTATCGTTGCCGTCGAGGGAAAGTTGTCGCGATATCGCGACATGTTGCGCTGTTGCGGCCGATGTGGGAAAGTTGTCGTGATATTGTGACATGTTGCATCGTTGCTGCCGCCGAGGGGAAGTTGTCGTTGAAATATCCTTAAGACAAATGATCAATGAAAAAGCTAAGTATAATTTTTGTCGCGATTTTGCGACCTGTTGTGCCATCGCGGCCATTGGAGAAAAACTGTCGCGATATCGCAACATGTTGCGCCGTCGCTACCAAGGGAGGAAAGTGGTCACGATATCGTGACATGTTGCACCGTCGCTGTCGTCGAGGGAAATTTGTCACGATATCGCGACATGTTGCACTATTGCGGCCGATGTGGGAAAGTTGTCGCGATATCGCAACATGTTGCGCCGTCGCTGCCGTCGAGGGGAAGTTGTCGTTGATAGATCCTTAAGACAAATGATCATTGAAAAAGCTAAGTATAATTTTTGTCACGATTTCGTGACCTGTTGCGCCATCGCGACCATTGGAGGAAAACTGTTGCGATATCGTGACATGTTGCTCCGTCGCTGCCGTCGAGGAGAAGTTGTCACGATTTTGTGAAATTTTGCGCCGTCGCGGCCAAGGATGGAAAGTTGTCGCGATTTCGTGACATGTTGCGCCGTCGCGACCGCTGGAGGAAAGTTGTCACGATTTCGTGACATGTTGCACTGGCACAGCCAAAGGAGGAAAATTGTCGCAATTTCATGACATGTTGCGCCGTCACGGCCAAGGGAGGAATGTTGTCACGATTTCACGACATGTTATGCCATCGCGACCGCTAGAGGAAAGTTGTCGTGATTTTGTGACGTGTTGCATCACTGTGGCTGCTGTTGGATTTTTGTCACGATTTCGTGACATGTCACGATTTCGTGCTAGGTTGACTTTTTTGCGGTCAGAGGTGTCTTGTGTCGCGATTTCGCGACTTGTAGCTTTTTCGCGGACAGAGGTGCAGTTGGTGTTTGTTGCGTGTTTTTGCGATAAGTTGTTGTATCTGACCTATCAGCTCTCTCAGCTAGCTTGGTATTGGTTCAAGAGATTTGGATCCATTGAAAATCTTCCTCTTCTCTTGTAATCATGTGCTTTCATTGTTTTCGGCTGGGATGTATCTTATCCCAATTGTAACTGATCAATGTTTTAATATAAATTTTTCAATTTTTTCAAAAAAATAATATGAAAGAATGTAATTCAAAGAATTTTATTATATGAAAAATGTACATGATATTATGGAGCTTTATCTCCATAATATAGTTTTACAAAATGACCTTTGAATTCTTATCTTGCCACTTGTCTAAGAAACTCTTGATCTTCACTTAGGACACATATATATCAAATAATGTAATATACTCTAATACCCCTTGTATTACATTATTTGATGTGTGATTCTCTTGATTTGCATAGATGATTTGCTAAATGTCTAAAAATTGCTTCAACCCAGTACCTTTGTAAAAATATCTACAATCTAATCTTCTATAGATATATGTTTCAACTGAATATGATGACTCTAAAAATGATTTCTGATAAAATGACATTGAGCTTCAATATGTTTGGTTCATTCATGAATGATTGGATTTTTGATAAAATTTAATACGCCTTGATTATCATAATTTATTATTGTTGGAGTTCTTTTGATTTCCATATCTAACAATGTGTACTATAACCATAATGTTGCACAGATTGCATAATTTGTTGCATGATACTCTGCTTTTGTGGATGAAAGTGCTACTGCATATTGTTTCTTACTACAACATGAAATTGGTCTTGAACCTAGATAAAAAATGTAACCTGATGTTGATTTTCTATCATCTATAGATCCAACATAATCAGAATCTAAATATCCTTGTAGACAAAAGTTCTTATCTTCCTTTTTATATGTAAGTCCATAGTTTGTAGTCTTGTTGATATATTGTAATATTTTTTTTTATATTTTTCCAATAAATTTCTCTGGGTTCTTGCATAAATCTTGAGAGATAATTTAAAGCAAAAACTATATATGGTCATGTATTTGTTAAATATAGGAGATTTCCAATTAATTGACAATAGGTTGTAGCTAAAATGAAATATGTTTCATCATATCTAGATAATCGTAGTCCTTGTTCCATAAGTGTATCCTTATTCATTTTGTATTTCTCAAATAAGGATTTTGCATTCTTTGTCTGTATTATTGTAATATTGTCTTCATTTTGATGAATTTCTAAACCAAGGTAATAATGCATGTCCCAAATCAATCATCTCAAAATCCTTTTCGAGATCCCTTTTAACTTCATTTATTAAACCCTTTGAACTTCCTATAATTATTATATCATTAACATATACCACAAGTATTATTAAATTATTTCAAACCATTTTTGTATAGATATTTGGATTTGATAAGCTTCTCTTAAAGCTATGATATAATAAATGATTATTGATTTTTATATACCATGCTCTTGGGGCTTGCTTTAGACCATACAAGGATTTGTTTAACTACAAACTTTATTTTCTTGTCCCTTAATTATAAATCCTTCTGGTTGTGACATATAAACTTCTTCTTCAATATCACCATTAAGAAATGTAGTTTTTACATCCATTTGATGAAGTTTTCATCCATGACATGTTGCCAAAGCACAAATTGTTCTAATAGTAGTCATTATTGTTGTTGGTGTAAAATTTTCTTCATAATCAATTCCTTATGTTTGAGTGTATCCTTTTACAACTAGTCAAGCCTTGTACTTGTCAAGAGAACCATCTAATTTAAATTTTACCTTATAGACCCATTTACAACCAACTATTTTTTTTCTTGGAGGTATCTCCACTAGATTCCATGTTTTATTTTTCAATAATGATGTATATTTTGATTCCATAGGTACCTTCCATTTTGGATGATTTAAAGCTTGAAGTGTTGTTATAGGTTCTGCCATAGAGCTTAACAATATCTTTTTTATTCAAGTTAGACTGCGAGTTTGAGGTCTTTAGTAGTAAGATATGGAATTTTCTATAGATTTGAATCTCTAAGTGTATTTCTAAGCCAAATAGGTACTTTTATTTATATGTTTGTAGAAGTTTCTATATTTTCATTTTATTCATCTTGAAATTATGATTTTGTATCTTCATTTGATGAGTTTTCTTCTAAAAACTTTAGAAAAACTTTTGAATCAACTTTTTGTTCTTTAATACCATTTTTTTATTTTTTCATCAAATAAGACATCTTTGTTTTTCTTTGTTGTTGGATCAATTATTTTGTATCTTGCAAATTCATCATCATAACTAAGAAATATACCACACATAGTCTTTTCATCTAATTGTTTCCTTTTTTGTTTTGTAATATACATATAAGCCTTACATTCAAAAAAAATTAATTGCTCTACAGTTGGTTTTTGTCCCGACCATACTTCTTCAAGTGTAACATTCTTAAGTATTCTTGTAGACAATCTATTATGTAAATATACAATTATTTTAACTACTTTTTCCCAGTACTGATGATCAATATAAGCTTCTTTTAACATACACCTAACCATTTATATGATAGATCTATATTTTCTTTTTAAAATACCATTTTGTTATGGTCAATAAGTTGTATTGAGTTATCCTTTTATTTTGTTTTTATATAAAAATAAATTGAATTATTCTGATAGAAATTTACCTCCTATGTCTAAATGAATATTCTTGATAGTTTTTCTTGATTCTTTTTCAACTTGAAGTTTGAATTGTTTGAAACAACTAATGCTTTAGATTTGAATTTTATGAAGTATATCCACATTTTTCTAGAATAGTCATCAAAAAATAATTGAAAATATTTGTTCTCTAATGCTAGTGATATTCATTGGTCCACATAAATTTGTATATACTAACTCCAATGGTTTTTGAGCTCTATGTTGACGAAGTTCAAAAGGTATTCTATGTTGTTTTCTTACTAGACATTCTGGACATATTGTAGATTTTAGGTAAATCTTTAACCGTTTGATATTTAGTCATATCGTTCAATGATGATGCACTTATATGTCCTAGCCTTTTATGCCAAATTTCTTTTATTTAAGTTCTTACTGATAAATCCATATTTGATACTATATTTAGAGTGAACAAACTATCTCTATAAGATCCTGAAGCTATCACTTGTCCCTATTTGGTAATAAGATTGTCCCTTCTTGGTAATAAGACATTGTTTGCTTTAGGGTTATGCATAAGGGGTAGTACCGAAAAAGTAATTATAAAATTAGGGCGAATCTAGGTGAATGGTGTATAAAATTTGGGATGAGTTTTTATAAATTTTGTAGAAAACTTATCAAAATATGGTGATATTTTGATTTTTTTGCAAAAGAATTATAAAAAAAAATTAATGGTGAGTGGCAGAAGGTGAGTAGTAGATAGCGAGTGACAGAAGGTTAGTGGTAGATGGCGAATGGCATATGGCGAGTGGCAGAAGGTGAGTAGTAGATAGCGATTGGCATAAGGTTAGTGACAGATGACAAGTGGTAGAAGGCAAGTGGAATATGACAACTAGCAAATGGCGATTGGAAAAAGGTGAGTAGTAGATGGTGACTGGCATAATGCGACTAGCAAATGGCGATTGGCATAAGGTGAGTGGCATATGTCAATTGGTATAAGGTGAGTGGCAGATGGCGAGTGACATATGGTGACTAGAATATTGCGATTGGAAAATGGTAAGTGGTAGATGATGACTAGTAGAAGGCGAGTGGTAGATGGAAACTTGCAGAAGATGATTATAAAATGGTGACTAACATAAGGCAACTAGAATATGGTGACTAGTATATGGCAACTAGTAGATGGTGAGTGGTAGATGGCAACTAACAAATGGCAACTGGCAAACGACGACCACCAAAGATGGTCAATAAGAAGATGCCATGTGTCATATCCTCTACCATGTGTCGTGCATCTATTAAAATCTGCCATGCAAAATTCTATAAATAGATATGGAGGGTCATTTTTCACCTTTCCCATAGTATTTTCCAGAGCAATTTTAGAGCCTTTTTCAGCATTTTTAGAGCATTTTCCACAACGGTTTCAGAGCCTTTTCAAACGCTTTTTAGAGCATTTTCAGAGGGTTTTGGCAGTGTTTTCATAGGGTTTTAGTAGCATTTTTAGAGTGTTTTCATAGTATTTTTAGATAGTTTTTAGAGTGTTTTCTAGGGCATTTCAAAGCATTTTCCTAGGTGTTTCAAAGCATTTTCCTACGTGTTTTTAAAAATGGCTAGCTCTTCCTCTCCTCTGCCTTCCAAAGTGAATTTCAAGAGCTTCTACTGCCCCAACATCAAGAATATTTTTAGCACTCCTGGAAGAGGTTCGGAATGGATTTACACCTCTAAACTTGCTAGTGTAATGAAGATGCCACAGTTGAACATTAATGTTCTGCTGATGCAATGGGTCGTTAGTTGTTACAACCATGATGCGTCCATTGTTATTATCAAAGTGGATAACAAGGATATTATGTTTTTTGTTAAACCCTTGGATGTGCAGTGACTAACAGGGCTACCATTTTTAGATGGTGTATTGGTGAACAACCAGTATGCCTTTATCGAAGATGACAAATCAATGCTAGCATCAAAATATGTTGTTCATTCAGACAATTTGAAAGGTATATTTTTAAAATTTAGTTTTTATTTATCTTAAATTTTGATGTATTGTAGTTTCTATTCTCTAATATTGTTCTCCCTGTTGTACTTTTTATTTTCTAATAATGTTCTCTTTTTTTTAGCTAATTCTTCTAAGTCCAAAAGGGGCTTAAAAATTTCCAACACTGGAGACAAATTTCTTTATGCTTGCATTGAATTTTTCTAGTCAAGGCTTATTTTGCAGGGGCGACCTATAGAAATGCCCTTTTGGGCATTATATTTATTGATTTGATATGTTTATGGTGGAATATTTGACTGGTCCACCTACATTTCGAACTGCCTAAAACAGGACCTACTAAGTGCTTAGAAAATTCAATCTTCATATACAGTGACAACCAACAACTTTATTCTATCCTTTTCATGAAACTTAGTTCAATCTTCAACAAAGCAATCCTCCTATTGCATTGCACCCAATTTTATTGGCTATTGGCATGACTAAGAATGAAATACAGGTAAAATTATTTTTTGGAATATCTTTGTTTTCTTTTTTTCAATCAATCTTGTTATTTTCTATTTTTTTTTTTAAATAGAGAAGAGCATCTTAGTATTCTAGTAAAAGGGATGTCGTATTTAGAATTCAAGAAGCATCTAATTATTCTAACACACTGTCATAGTCATCACCAGTAACTCCCTCCAAACGTGCGAGGTCTCATGGTGATCAGATTCAACATTTTCCTACGACTCTTGTTACTTCTAAAAGTTTTGCAGTCGGCGTCAAAGAAGTTACCTCCATCCCACAAGGTAACCTTATTATTCAAAAGTACTATTTTAAATGATGTATTTTAATGATTTAAAATAATGTTTAGTTTGATGTATTTTAAATATTTTTTGGAGAAAGGGTAATGGTTGCATAATCAGCGACTGCAGAGTTTGAGTCTGGTATGTTTGGTTAAAATTAATTTTTTTTATGATATTGTTATTTACACAAGATTTAATTTATATTTTCATGTAAAATTTTACAAATGCACCCCTAGGATTCAAAATATTAAAAAAAGAATGCCTCCACCGTTAGCCCAATCGCAAACATAGCAACATCCATCAACACAACAAGTTCCTGTTCGTCCACTGTAGGTACCACTGGTGAGGCTCCAATCCCGCATGCGTGGAAAAATATTCCTCACACTGCCACCTCATGATACAAGAAGTGTTTCCCAGACACATACTGTGTCTCATTCTAATGTTTCTATTTTTTCAATTTTAACCCTATAGAATCTCTCAAATATTGAGAGTGCATCTCAAATACCCTCAATAAATCGAGATGATGATTTTCTTTATTAGGATATGAATCATAAAAATTTCCCATTAAAAGCAAGTGATATGCTTCAGGATAAGGGTAATTATGAAGAAGATAATGTTGAAGTAGATGTCGTCAAAGTTTCCTCTTCCCCCCAGTAAGTCATCGCTTATCATCTGACAGATGATGATAAAGTAAATTTTTCAAAAAATATTTTATTAGCTAATAGATGTAAAGCTACAGTTCATAATAGTCTTCTTGTTGATATTGATAAATTGAAAGAATGAGAATATTGAGCCAAGGTTTTGATAAAAGTAATAAATGACCGATATAAGAATTTTTTAAAGAGAAAGGAGTTGTTTTCAAAGGTTGAGAATGAGCCTCAAAAACTCGATGCTTTGCTACATAAAGTTGAATCTAGAATTTGAGAGGCCGATTCTACATACACTGATGAAGTTTTGGCCATTGTTCTTAATCATTTGGAAAATCTCAATGCAAAGGCCCAGACATATTTCAATGAATGGGCACTAGATCAGAAGAAAGTAGCTGTTGTAAAAAATACCAGACTTACAACTGATGTAATTTTTACATCTAACTAAAAAATCATTTTTTTCTTAAATATGTTTTGTTTATAAATATTAACCTTTTTCACTTGTATTTTGCAGTCTAATTTTTAGCACTTAAAGCAACAAGTCAATGCCATGAAAATGTTGATCAATATTGCAGAAAATAGTATCAATAATGCTATTGAAGTGAAAAAAATGTTACAATACACTGTTAGAGAAAATAATTGGTTGAAGAAGTTTATCAAAGACAAGATCCTGGATGTGGAGGTTGTATTGAAAGAAAATGAGAAAGAGCTAAATGCACCTTTTAAAGAAGATCCAACAAAGGAAAAAATTTTATTATTATCGGAGATCAACACTACAGATGAAATTTTGGTTAGGGATGGTGTTGTTGGCATTTTTGCCACATTGAATTTTTTATAAAATTTTGATGCAGGAGCATCCGACGACAATAGAGCAATCTTGCATCCTCCAAATTTTTCTAAGTTTTCTAAGTACTTTGTATTTTGATTTATTTTAGTTCTTTCCCAAGGCTGAAGTTTTGTAAAGCAAGTTGGGGAGTCGCAAAATCGTGACTCCAAAGGCAAGGCAGAAGGCAAAGGCAAAAATGGTCACGATATCACGACGTCGCGATATCATGACGAAAAATGAAAAGCTAAGGCACAAGGGCGCGGAGGTCACGATATCGCGACGAAAAATGAAAAGCTAAGGCACAAGGGCATGGAGGTCGCGATACCGTGACATGTTGCGATATCGCGACGTAAAATGAAAGCTAAGGCACAAGGGTGCGGAGGTCGCGATATCGCGAGGTAAAATGAAAAGCTAAGGCACAAGGGCGCGGAGGTTGCGATATCGTGACATGTCGTGATATCGGGACATGTCGCGATATCGCGACCAGTTGAAGGCTGCCACGTGGATTAAGATATCGCGGCCAAGAAGAAGATAGGCCAAAATAGAAACGGGACTGCCACGTGTGTTAAAGCAACGCAACCTGTTGCAGACAAAGGCTAAAATAGACATGCGGGTAGCCACGTGTATTAAAACAAAGATGAAGGCCATGTATATCAAAATAGAGATGATGGCTGCGTGTATTAAAACAGGGATAACCATCACAACAAAATATTCTGACAAGGCGACAATTGCAGGCCATGGACAGTATGGGTGTCAAAAGAATGGTTTGACCAAAGCGACGGTTGCAAGTCAAGGGGGTCTTTAATGCGAGCTTCATAGCGGATTGGGGCGATGGCCCATTAATGGAAGAAAATTTGAAAACTTGGCAGAGGAAGAAATTTTTTTTTATTGTTTCACGAATTCTTTCAGGTGGGGCATTAATTGCCTAGAGGTCCGAGACCTCGATAAAAACTTAGAAAATTGTAAGGGAAAGGATGGCGAGTTTGAGATCGAGTGGGGAAAGAACTATGCCTGGAATTGGTATTGTAAGACTGTGTTAAGCAATTTACAAAAAATTAATCTAAAGTTTTGTTGTTTGAATCTCGGCTTGCCATCAAGTGGTATCAGAGCGAGAGCTCCTAAGCATGTAACAGATTGCCGAAAGAGAGGCAGTTACACCAGGATCTGTGGAAGGATTTGTAAGAAAAAAAAAAGGAAAAATGCCTCCATGAAGAAACCGTGGTGGAGTAAGAAATGTGGTGTCGGACGAAGACTTTCGAGCCTTGCATAGGTAAGTTCAAGCCCTGCAAGAAGAGCTACATAGAAGGCACGAGCCCGGAAAGGATGAGGGAAGTGAAGACAAAGTTGATGAAGAAGAAGACTAGTATGAGGAAGAAGAAGAGGCTGTGGATCCTACACAAGCCAGGTTGTACAAAGCCATCTCTCAGATTGGAAAGCAACCAAAAATGGAGGTTTTTACATATTCAAGAAACCTAAATACAGAAGAGGTGATTGACTAGATAAATGACTTAGAAGAATATTTCGAATATGAGGAGGTTGAAGACCCGAATCGGGTCAGATTTGCTAAGACCAAGTTGAAGGGTAATGCCAGCATTTGGTGGAGGGGAATACAGCTGGAAAGGAACATAAGAGAGAAGGAGAGAATAACAAGATGGGATAGAATGGTGGAAAAGTTGAAAAGATAGTTTATTTCGACAGATTACGAGTTGGATCTGCTAAAGAAAATGCAGAGTTTGAGACAGACAAAAAAAACTATCCAAGAATACACCGAGGAGTTTTACAAGATCTCAATTAGAAATGGACATTTAGAGGCAAATAAAGAGAAGGTAGTCTGTTATATCAATGGGTTGAGACTCAGTATCCAGGAAGAGCTGAGCCTAGTTCGGGTAAGCACCATTGAGGGTACTTACCAGTTTGCCTTAAATGTGGAAGAAAAACTGAATAGGCAGTTTGAAGGCAAGCAAAGAGGAAGGGGTCGTGGTGGAAGAATTGGTGGGAGAACCAGTGGAGAAAAATATAAAGATCTGAAGAAGACTGGTGAAGCCAGTAGTAACCAGGATCAAAGGGAAGAGGATGTTTATCAGCCCCGTGATCAAAACAGCTACCCAAGAGGACGAGGTGGATCTGGACGAGGGTTTGGAAGAGGAGTATTTCGTGGGACATGTTTCCACTGTGGTGAAGAAGGACATCGAGCATTCGAGTGTCCACAACACCAAGAAAGAACGAACAAGAGGCCTGAGGGTCCAGCCAGAGTTGCCATGGCAGAGGAAGATGTTGGATCTGAACATTCTAAAGAAGCGAAGAGAGGGGAAGCAATTATCGTAAGGAGAGTCCTGTTGAATGAGGAGGACACAGATCAAATAAGAAGTTTATTCCGCACAAGGTGTAAATGTGTGGGCAATATTTGCAATATTATTATTGATAATGGTAGCACGGATAACCTGGTTTCAGAAGAAATGGTTACCAAGTTACAGTTAGAGAGGAAGAAGCACCTGCACCCATATCGGGTCGCATGGTTATAGAAGGACCATAGGGCTTTAGTCAGTGAGCAGTGCTCCATTAAATTTAATATTGGGAATTATTGTTATGAGGTCCTGTGCGACATCCTGCCTATGGATGCTTGTAATATGTTGCTGGGAAGGCCCTGGTAGTTCGATTGGAGTGCAGTGCATGACGACCATGCCAAAACCTACTCATTGATGAAGAATGGCGTGCGCCATAAGCTGAAGCCCATGAAGGAGGCTGATGAAAAGGTGTGTAACAGCTCTAGAATATGTTTAGTTGAAGGGAGAAAATTCTTGGATGGTTTGAAGCATGAACATTTATGTTATGCAATAATTCCTAGAGTTAGGGAGAAAGAATGCCAAGATACCCCAGTAGAAGTCCTAAATCTGTTGGAGGAATTTCCAGATATTGTGTTTGATAATGTGCCTGAGGGTTTACCCCCAGTAAGGAAAATCAACCACCATATAGATTTGGTGCCAGGATCGAGCTTGCCAAATAAATCTGCACACAGAATGACGCCTGTAGAGACTGAAGAGTTAAACAGGTAGGTCCAGGAGTTGCTGGAGAAGGGATTAATTCGAGAAATTTTGAGCCCATGCGTAGTACCTGCAATGCTGGCACTAAAGAAGGATGGAGAATGGAGAATGTGTACAGATTCATGGGCCATCAACAAGATCACAATAAAATACAGATTTCCATTGCCAAGAATGGATGACATAATGGATTGTTTAAGTGTAGCCAAGTACTTCACCAAGGTTGATCTCAAAAGTGGTTACCATCAGATCCGTATCAGAGAGGGAGATGAGTGGAAGATAGCATTCAAGACCAGAGAGGGCTTGTATGAGTGGTTGGTCATGGCCTTTGGGCTATCCAATGCATCGAGTACCTTCATGCGGCTGATGAATGAGGTACTGAAAGAGTTTTTAGGAAAATTTGTCATAGTCTATTTAGATGACATATTAATATTTAGCAGAACCTTGGAGGAACACCTGATGCATATCAGAAGGGTCTTTGAGAAGCTGCGGGAGGAGAAGTTATTAATAAATCTGAAAAAGTGTAATTTTGTAAAGAAGGAGTTAGTGTACCTGGGATTTGTAATCTCAGCAGAAGGTCTGAAAATAGACCCAAAGAAGGTGAGAGCCATCATGGAATGGCCTACTCTAAGAAGCACAACAGAGGTAAGATCATTTCATGGTCTAGCCAGCTTTTACAGGAAATTCATTAAAAATTTCAGCAGCATTTGTGCACCCCTCACAGAAACAATGAGAGGGGATAAGAAAGAATTCAAGTGGACCTTAGGGGCTGAAAGGAGCTTTGATGCATTAAAGAAAAAGGTCATAGAACAGCCTATTTTGGCACTTCCAGACTTTAACAAAGTATTTCAGGTAGACTGTGATGCCAGTGGCAGTGCAATAGGGGCTGTACTAAGTCAGGAAGGCAGGCCTGTTGCCTATTTTAGTGAGAAGCTAAATGATGCTTGGAAAAAGTATTCAGTTTATGACCAAGAATTTTATGCTATAGTTCAAGCTCTAAAGAAGTGGAGGCATTATTTGTTGCCAAAAGAGTTTGTTCTATTCACTGATCATCAGGCATTACAGTACATTAACAGCCAAACAAAACTGAATCAAAGGCGCTTGAAGTGGGTTGAGTTCCTCCAAAGCTATACCTTTGTGCTGAAACACAGAAGCAGGAAATCAAATAGAGTTGTAGATGCCTTAAGTAGAAGGTAGAATTTACTGATTAAAATGACAGTGGAAGTAGTGGGATTTGAAGAACTGAAGGGTTTGTACCCTGAAGATCTGGATTTTGCAGAAGCCTGGACAACTTGCTTGACACTTGTTACTGTGGACAGGACAAAATGGTTGGATTTTCTAATCCAAGACGAAATGTTTTTTAGAGGAAGTAAATTATGCATTCCAAGGAGTTCCATGCGGGAAAACTTAGTCAAGGAGAAACACAACGGAGGACTAGCCAAAAATTTTGGCCGGGATAAGACAATTTCCTTGGTGAGTGAAAATTACTATTGGTCGCAACTACAACAAGATGTGAAAAAGTTTGTACAGAATTGTAGAATATGCCAGATGGCAAAGGGCAGAAGACAGAACATGGGGTTGTATCAGCTGTTACCATTACCTGAGCGACCATGGGAGGACGTCAGCATGGACTTCGTCCTCGGATTGCCAAGAACACAAAGGGGAAATGACTCTGTATTTGTAGTAGTTGATAGATTTTCATGACCACTTGATTGAATTGATTGGATTGGGTGGCTGGGGTAGCCTGTATTGATTTTTATTGGCCAAAATAGTTACTTTTATATTGGCCCTTATTTTGCCATTCTTTATTTTTAGGCTATAATATGCCTTCTTGGATTTTGATATCCTCAATGACACTAGCCTGAGCTAAATATTCTTCAAATTATTGATAAGTTCGTAGTTGGAGCATCCAAGAGATAGATTTTAAGCAAATCTTGGTGAATAGCTTAATTAGCTCATCCATTGGTAGGGTGAATGGTAATTTAGTAATGATGACCCTTCAATGGTTTTCAAAATCATAGATAGATTCATCATCATGATGTCTTAAAGCATAGAAATCAAATAATGAGATCTTATTTTTAACATTTAGGATAAAATGACCAAAGAATTTATCAATCAATTGCTCAAAAGTATATATAATATGGCTTGGTAATTGATTGTACCATTCTATGGCATCCCCTCCTCATATTTGAGGAAAATTTTAAAGCATGAAAGCATCATCGTATTGAATTCTAAAGCATGCATGAATAAAGGTGCTCACATGTTCTTTGGGATCATTAGTTCCCTTAAATTTGTCAAACTTGGGTACTGTAAATTCTTCCAGATATGGTGATGATGGTATCAAATGATGAATTAGTTGATTGATCAACTGGTGTAAGGTTGGTTTCTGGTTTGAAAAACTAGGAGTAAATTGCATTAATTGATCTATCTATTTTTGCATGGCCTTAATTCAAGGGTCTTCCTCAGGAATTTGGAAGCCCTAAATTACCTAATGATTTTATGGTAGAGTGAAGAAATGTTGTGGAGTGACTAAGTGATGAGGGGATTGGTACTGATGGCTAGGAGAATTGGATGGAATATGATGAATGCGATATTATTGATGAAAACATGGGAAATTATGGAATGAGGTTGATGTATGGGTGTTATGGCTAGGTTGGCCAATGGGAATAGGATGGGTGATGGTGTGACTTGGTGGGGGAATAGGGATATAAACCATAGAAGACTGTGGTGCCCATGATGGACCTTGGTTGACAAGGACAGTTTGAGTAGAGTTATGTAAAGGCTTAGGGTTCATATGTACTTGTTGGTGAGCATTTTAATGTTTTCTAAGAAATTTTTTTAGGTTTTCCCATGCCTCACTAATCTCTCTACAATAGGCTAAGGGTATGGAGGTAGATGGTATGGAATATGTGGCTGGGGGACAAGTTACACTAGGTATGGCAACTTGTGGGGTTGAAACTTGTGAAGTAGCACTGACTTATGCTTCATACAAGGGGTTGGTATAAGTGGAGGTATATGAGGTGCTAGGAGCACATGAAGGTTGGGGAATGGACACATGGGATAAAGGTGCAACTAATACCTAAAAAATAGGGTTAGTATACACTTGGGTAAAGGGGGATGGAGGATGGGAATAAATAGGCTCTTGCTATAAAGTAGAATCTTGTCTAGGTGAATTGGGAATGGACTCTAAGACATAACTAGAAGACTTCATGAAATATTCTACTCTTGCCATGTCTATATGGGTAATGTGATTATCTATGGTAGGGGAAGTTGAATCCTCTTGGGGCATGGCCATATGGAATATTGTGGATGATAGGGAATGTGAGAGACCTGCAGATAGATCTTCCTGTGTCACATTCAAGGAATCTACCACAAAATTTGTGGGGAAGGTGGATGAAGGTTCCATTAAGTTATATTGAGTTATAGATTTATTTTGGTTTCTAGTTAATACCATAAGCAAATAAATCAAGATACATATTAAAATATTAAATATGACACAAAACTAAAATTTTTAAAGATAAAAAAGGAAACAAACAACCAATGCTAAGTTTCAACCAGTGTGGCTTACCTTGTTCATTGATTATCTCCTTTTTAATGTGTATTCATTTTAGGTTTTAGTCTTGTGTATTTTAATGTTCTAATCTTACTTAATAAAACAAAGGTAAAAACTATGGCGAAGATAGGGCAACGGGATTCTTGCTGGTGATGAAATCCAACAAGTTTTCTAGGGGGTATCCTATGGTTTCTATGGGCAGAGATTGGTGGATGAAGATGAATGCCACCATCACCAAATCTCAAGTAACGTTTGGTGATGAAATCCAGCCACTACTATTTTGAGTAAAATGTGTTGTGTGTGAATTCCTTTTAATGTTTTTTTTATTCATGTGTACAAACAATTTTAGAAACAACTAATTTCATAGATCTAAATCAAAAGCCAACATGAGAATGCCAATTTCTCCAAAGGGCATGAAGTACTCAGCTTAAGACCCCCTATCAAAGACAAGCGAAAGGTTCGTCCACCCCTCTGCCTAGAATCACCCAATGATAAGAATAATTTTGGCACCCTAATGATGTTCCTAATTAGATAAATAAAAGAAGGTGTTTCTAACCCTAAAATGCAATACTATGTTATGCAATTTCTCAATTTAGATGCAAACAAAATGCAACATTTCGTATTTGTGACTACATTAGAAATAGAAACCCTAATTAGAATGTGTGAAAGGATGCAAACCTAAAATTCAAACTAGTATGAGTTATTTTCTAAATTACTTAATGATTGTTAATTTTATTATTAGAATCTAAAAAATATAGTAAAGAACCCAAAATACATAAAAATGGAAACTTGGATTTTAGACAAAAGACTTACTGAATAACCTATGTATTTGCTCCAAATAATTGTAAAACATAGCTGGGAACTTTTGGAATGCCCCAAGGCACTTTTGGAATACCTCTAGGTGTTTTTGGATGACCCCAAAGTGCTGCAGAGCGTTCACACACTTCCTACAATCTTCCACAACTCCTCAGGAACCCTAACAAGTAAAAAAAATACCTAATTTTTGCTCCTAAAAATTTGCAAAAGAAGACAACAAACAACAAGTTAGAATTTAAGATAAATTAAAAAATGAAACCCTTTGGGGATCCCACCATGATCACCATTTGTAGAGACAAAAACACGAAACCAAACAATGCTAAATAAAATAAAATTCAAATAACCAGATGTTGCACAATAAATAAGATTTATACTAAACGAGGGGAGCCTAAAAACTTTGTTGTTACAATAGTGGATTTAAGAATCCTCTTTGATACAATTTTTACAAATATTGCTAGGGTTATTCAAAACCCTAGCCACAAAAAATGGTGGTATCTTCAGTTGCGTTCTACTTCCAACAGGTGTGAGTGGGCTTTTGTGTATCCGATGTCGGGACACTCCAGCTTAAATGGTTATCCAATACTGATGAATCTCCAAATCTGCATAAAGAAGATGAAATAAGAGAGTTAATAATAACTAAGAGGGCTCCACTACATGAGACCCTAAGACATTAATAAAAACCTAACTATCATGTAACACTACTGCAAGAAAATAAATAAATATTAAAATAAACAAAAAAATAATGATTTACCTTGCTTCTTGTTGGTTGTCTTTTGATAACTGGATATATTTCAGGTCGATAGTGAAGGTGTACCATAACAACACTCGAAGATCTCATTTATGTTGATAATAGGGCTGTAAAATGTGGTATGGCTCCTAGGAAGAGCAGCAGGGCACTCGTGGAGAGTAGCAGGGTACTCAAGGCTATGGCGAAGAGTGTTAGAGTGCTCACAGAGTGGTAGGGAAATCGAGAGGTCATATCAGATCTATAGAAGCAAATATGATAATGGTGAAGGATGCGACGATGGCGGCGATGAGCGAGTGGATGAGGAATATGATGGATTGAGTGGGGATAAGGTACAAATGCTAGATTGGAACTCTAAGGCACTTCAAAATCTCGGGGAACCTTAGGGAACTCAGAATATCAAGAAAATCAACCAAAGACTTAGGGGTTGAGCCATCAAAATGACCTCTATTTATAATCCAATTTAGGGCATACTTAGGGTTTCAACAACTCTAATCATGTGACTAAGATTAAATCATATCTAAGGGTGGATATTAAATTTAGGGTGTGGCATGGATTGATGTGGATGGATGACTAAGATTAAATGAAATCGAATGGCTAGGATTAATTAATTTATATAAATATATATTTATTACATATATATAAAATATTATTATTTAAATATATATAATAAACATATATATATATATATATATATATATATATATATATATATGTTTATTATATATATATATATATATTGGGCAAAAATGGTGGGAAGGCTAGGATGGAGGGCAATTGGCTATGTTTTGGTGGTGGAGATGGTAGGAAAGCATGGATTGAGGATAAGTTGCTAGATTTGGTGTCTACAAAGTCCAATAGAAATATATGTAGAAAACCACAAGAGAAACTTACAAATGGATACAGATGAGTATGGTTTTCAACTTCAAAAAAAAGTCTACACAAATAAAAGTATATAAATAGTGGAAACAAGTAAGGATATTGGAAGAAATACCAACTCCTTTGAGGCTTTAGACTATGAATAAAAAGCATATTAGATATTAGAGGACATGGTACAACAAGATCAAAATATTAACAAGGAATCATCTACTCAATATGATCCTGATTTAGGGATGAACATTCTTGTTGAACCTAAGGAATGTACCTCATTAGATTTTAAAGATTCTCTTGAAGTATCATGCACCATTCAAGAGAAGGAAAGTGGTATAGAAAATGCAATGTTAGATATTAATACCTCTACCATTAACAAGAAAATATCAAAATATGAGTAGGATAAGTCAAAAGCTTCCTTAATAGAGCCAGGAGAGGATAAATCTAAAGAAAAAGAATGTAGTGAAAGAATAGTGAGGAATAGAATAATAACACCTACTCCCAATATAGGTAAGGTAAAAATATGAAAACCTTCAAATTATCAAGCGAGAACTAGGGAAGCAAGAGAAAACATAGAGAAAGGAACACAATCTATGTTGTTTGAACATCTCTTTACCAAACAAAAAAATGATATTGGTAATTTTAAAGAAATGCTAGCAATCCCTAATGAGATATTATTACCATCTCATGGAATATAAGGGGTGCTAATACCTCCTCAAAGCAAAAGTGTATAAGGGACCTTTGTTTAAGTAATAAGAATGATATTATTTGTATCCAAGAAACTAAAATGACAAAGGAAGGAGTTTCCAAAACTATGAAAGTAGTATGGGCAAGATGTGAATGGGATGTTGTGGATTTGTGAGTGGTAGGGGGAATTCTAACATGTTAGAATATTTATAGAACTTCTAGTGAAACTAATCATAAAACTAGGTATTAGATAGCCTCATTAGTCACATGTTTCTTTGTAGATATTCATTTCATTCTTATAAATGTTTATAGACCTACAAATCAACCAAGAAGACTAGAAGTATGGAGTGGGATTTAAGCCTATGAGAATTATAGACCAAGAAACTCAATTTATAATCATAGGATATTTTAATGCCATAACCAATCTAGATGAAAAATTTGGGGGAATTAGAAAAACAACCCAAAGTATGGGATATTTCTCAAGTTTTATTCAAAACAATAATCTTGGAGAGGTTGAGTTTGAAGAGGACAACTATAATGGAGACCAACAATAGGACAGACCAGAACCTAACAATAAAAAAAATAGATAGATGCATACTCTTAGAACATTTGCTAGATGAAGGTACTTGTGCTAAAATTAATACCTTAACAAGGTTAGGTTTATATAACTACCCAATAAGAGTTAAAATGATGGTAATTTAATTCCAAAAAAATATCATACTTTAAAAATGGGAGATGTGGGAAGACCATCCTCAATTTGTTGATATGATAGCATAGATGTGAAATTCTTCAAGAAATAATGGGCTATATACACTTCCAAAACAAATTAAATCAATGATATCTAGATTAAAAGAACGAAACAAGAACATTTTTGAAAATATTTTTGAGAAGAAAGAACTAGAAAGAAACTTTCAAAATTCTAAAAAGGTGAGCACAATAATCCAAGTGCAGAGGAAAGGGAGTTATGTAGTGAATATCATAATATTTTGAGTAAGAGAAATTTTGGAGATTAAAATCAACACAGACTTGGTTAAAAGGAAATAAAAACACAAAGTTATTTCATAGGATGACAATAGTATATAGATCAACATCTAAAATTAATAGAACTAAATTAGTAGAAGGGGTTTGGATTAAAGACAAGATAAAACAAAAATAAGATAAGGCTTTTTTACTAGAATATTTTAGGATCAGAGGAGATTGAAGTTCTTAATTATAAACTGCTACAAGAAGTACCTTCAATTATAACAAATTAAAATAATAGCAAACACATGGAGCCTATCACTCCGAAATAAGTTCATTCAACTCTATTATTTTTTGATAAGGATAAATCCTTGGATCTAGATGGACTCTACAACATTCTATCAACATAATTGTGAAATAATAAAGGATTCTTTATTGGTGTAGCAGAATGGTCTAGGATAAAATAATACATACCTTATAAAATAAATGCAACATATCTTACCCTAATTCCAAAAAATAAGGACGTAGAAGTGTTTGATTCATTTAGGCCGATAAGCCTATGTACTATGGCATAGAATATAATCTCCAAAGTGATGGAAAATTAGTTAAGACAACCATTAGACAAAATTATTTTAAAAGAGCAAGGAGGATTTGTGAAAGGGAGAGATTTTAGACAAGATCATAGTATCTCATGAAGTAATGCATTCAAAAGCTTCTAAAAAAGAGAGTAATGATCTTAAAACTTGATGTGAATAAAGCCTATGATAGGTTTAAATGGAATTTTATTTTTGCAGTATTAGAAAAAATTGAATTTGGGAAGGAATGAGTTAGATGGATTAAAACTTGTGTTTCTATAGTATCCTATACAGTTTCAGTCAATGGACTATTAATAGAATCATTTAAATTAAAGAGGGGTATTAGATAGGGAGATCTTCTATGAGCATATCTATTAATCATTATGGCAAATGTATTGGGAAGGAACTTGAAGAATGCATAAAAATATGGGTTAATAAGCGAACTTAAGGCTAGTAATAACATCGACAACATCATCCATAAAAAAATTGTACATGATACAAACATTTTTGGAAGGATAGAGAAAATGAGGCTAGAGCTTTGAATAACTTATTAAAAGAATATGAAAGAGCATCAAGGCAGAAATCTAATAGGACAAATTCTAAAATTTACTTTCTAAACACTCCAACTAGAATCAAAGCAAGGATATGCATGTTACTTCAAATGGAGGAGGCAAATTTTCTAGTAACATATCTAGGGATACCCTTATTTGAGGGGGAGAATGAGGGTAAAATTATGGAATCCAACTATAAGTAAAGTTTAGAATAAGTTACCAACATGGAAAGGTAGATGGTTATCATTAGTAGAAAGAGTGCAACTAATAAAATCGGTCTTACAGGCCATTCCAACTTATTTTTTTTATTTGTGGAAAATATCCCAGAAGGGATGCCACTTTCGAGTAAGACCCAAGTAGGCAGGGGTATCCATTCCACCAAAAATGCCCAGGACTTGGAACTGGCCTACCACCTTTGACATACTCAAGGAGCAAACAAACACACAAAAATAATTAAAAAAATAAAATAAATAAATAACAATAAAAATAATAAAATAAAATAAAAAACATGCTCCTTGAGTGTGTCAAAAAGAAAAGCACAATCAAACACACACACAATAAGATAAAAAACCACAACATGAACCACATAGAAAAAACACAAGAACAACATAACAAAACACAAACAAGACAAAACCAACAGAACACTACAAAGACATAAAAAAAGAACATGAAAAATAAACACAACCAAAACCTAAAAAAAAAATAAAAATAAAAATAAAAAACAACAAAAAATAGACAATAAAAAAAAACAAAAAACATAGAAAACACTTACATATAAAAACACGAATTAACTCAAACAAATAGAAACACAAGAACAAGAACGACAAAAACAAAAGAACAATTACAAAAAATATAAAAAAAATACAACACAACAAAATCACAAGAACAACAAAAAACAACACAAAGAACACACAAACAAAACAAAACAAAAGAACATACACACTTTAAAAAACTAAACCAAAAAGAAAAAAATTGAATATAACAATGACCTTTCTAGATGAGAAGAATTT
>JAQPPZ010005039.1:0-270242 GCA_028583015.1 Wollemia nobilis
TCAAAAACCAATAATCTTATATCGATAGACATGACTTTGCACCCGATCGGCTTATGTTGATCGTCTTAGGCAGATTGACACTCCTCTGCAATCGATCGACTTATATTAACAGACACTCCTCTTCAACATTGGCAAGTTTTTTGTTGTTTCAAAGTGATGTAAGTTTAGTAGTACCCACTACTATATATATACGGGTAGTATATGAGGCGATTTGGGTGGGAAAAATAAAATCATTTATAATTTGAAGGCGAATTGGGTGAGAAAATCAAAACCATTTATAGTTTGAGGTCGATGAATTAAAATAAAAATGTTTTATTTATTTCCAACGACAGGTGAATTTAACCCAAAAAAACTTCCACCCCATAATATTCGGGCAAATGGTCCCTAATGAAAGGATCCAAAATTAGCCTTTTCAAGATTTTAAAAATCCTAAATAGAGCCAATTTATGATATTTCGCACTTATGCATAACCCTAAATTTTATCTCTAGACTTGGCGATCAGATTCTTTGTTATCCCTGGTTTCTTTTGTTTGTAAAGTACACTCTTCCTCTACCAACAAGACCTCTTCCATGCGAGTGTCTCCCTATCCTATTCCTCTTGACATTGGGTTTCTCTACGCTAATGGTGATTCCTCTATTTATTGAAGTAATCCTCTACCACCCATCACTCGTTGAGGTCCTTCTTGTATTAAGAATGGTTTTCCCCATGTATGTCGCCTTGCATGATTTGATAAGATTCCCCTAATTCTTGGTAACCCTCACAAATTTCTTGTCCAGTTCATACAGGCTAAAGGTGTATCTCCTAGCCATCTAGGAGTAGGGGTTCAAAACCTTCCTTGTCCTCTTCCTCCTCTTATTGTAACATCACCTTGTCCTTGTTCATTTCATAGTCGAATACCTCATCCGCTTCTTGGTTGAATCCTTAAGGGTCTTTCCCTATTCCTTCCTCCCATTGTTTGGGTATCAGGAGTTATCTCTACCAACTCAATGTTGGCTAGTGGACTTTTGCTTCTTATTGTACTTGGTGATAATTGTCGTAGTGCCTAGATTCTATGATCCACACATGCTATGTGACGTCTCCATATTCTTTCCTTGAAGTTTCTTTGTGGAGATGATGTTGCTAAAACCTCTCTATATGTGTCAAAAAAGTTTGTCTCAGAACTTGAGTGATTATGATTCTCTTCTTGTTGTTCCACCCAATATGTTGGTAAATTCATCATTCTCTCCAATATTTTTACTTCTCTCCTTTGTTTTCTCAACTATTGATAGGCTATTATATATGCTTGTATATAAAGATTGGTTTGATGTCCCAGTGGTCTCCCTATTTTTTGTTGCATTATTGTACATGCTGGGGGATCATGATTACCTCAAGGATTCTAAGGGTTTTCTGGAATTTTTTTCATTAACACTGCTTTATATACTAGGTTCCATTACTAGCCAAGGCATTCCTTTGTTACTGGAGTCACTCAAATCCAGTTGTATATTACCTTGTGATTCAGGTGATGTAGTTGCCTCTTCAATTTCTCACCAAAGCATCTCTACATCTTCATTTATCATTGGTGGATCACTTGGTGGTACCTATGATCTTGTGCTTGTGCCACCATTCCCTCCATCGCTTCTTAGAGTTAGTATCTCAACCTCCTTAGGTTCCATTTCAAGCTCTTGTAGCCTAGCTACCCTTTGTTCCTCCAACCTTGGTATTGCACCATCCAATTCTTGGATGATTTTCTATCTCAACATTGCATTATGACCTCACAACATTTGATATTCTTCTTGTAGTTGTTGAGTTTGTAACTACATTCTCTATTATAATAGCCCTATCTGAGCCAATGCAGTAAGTCCAACCAATTCTTTATCAATGGTATCATTATTGTCTTCCTCCAAAACTTCCATTTCAAATGTGTCCACTCTATCTTCACTGTACTGCTAGCCATATCCTTCTTCATCCTTCCACTTACTGGGGTAGTTCTCTCCTTTCTACCTAAGGATACATATTATTTCTACTTACTAGGGTTGCTTCTTCCCACATTCCCCTAATATTGGATAACAATACTATCTCATGATGTCCTCTTTCATTTGGATAAATCCATTCTTCATCTTCTTCTTCAACTCACTCGATCCCATTAGCAAATATGACATGTACTCGTAATATTATTATTTCTCCAGGCCGAGGTACCAACTCTTGTTGTTTTATGGTTGGTTGTTGTTCCTCCCCTTCTATAAATAGGTGTGTGAATCCTGTGTCAAGATCCTCTTGTGATGGACCTAGATCATTTTGAGCTTCTGTTTGAGATTTTGCTCATATTTGTCGTTCAATTTCTTCTGAAGATATGAATAAGTATTGTACCTTGTAAGGTTTCAACATTGAACCATTTACAGTATCGGGTACCTCTATCCCATTCAATTTCTGTAACTTGACTACTCCTTTATTCATTAATTCAACTAATTTATAGGGACCAAGCCATAACGTATTCATCATACTGGGCTTGATTTCCTACTTCTTGTTAAAATTTAGAACCAAGTCACCCGGACTAAGTTCTAACTTCCTCAAATGTTTGTCATGCCACACCTTATGTATTTTATAAGCTACCTCAATCGCCCATTGTGCCATGAATCTTCTTTCATCCAATTTGATCAGTTTTGTCAATCTCTCTTCCAAATTTTCTTGATCGCCCAAGTGATGCTCTATCGCGACTCTCAAACTTGGTATCAAGAATTAAATTGGAACCATTGCTTCTTGTCCATACATTAATTGGAAAGGTGTATTCTCTGTTTTAGGTTTAAAATTTGTTCTATATACCCATAAAACATATGGTAGCCTTTTCTCCCAATCTGCTCCCTCTATTCCATAGGTTTCATACAGAGTAGATACTAGGACTTTATTTGTTGCTTCTTCTTGCCCATTTGCTCTAAGATAGTACGAACTAGATAGTGAGTGCAAAATCCTGAACTCTGTCATTAGCATTTTGATGATCTCATTAACAAAGTGTCCTCCTTGATCACTTGTTATTTGTATTGGAATACCAAACCTTGTGATTACCTATTCATACAAGAATCTCATTGTAATTTAGTTGAATTATTAGGTATTACTTTTGGTTCAACCCATTTTGTTAGGTATTCTATTGCTACTACAATATATCTACACCTCTTTTATCGAGATGTCTTCAATGGTCCTACAAATTACAATTCCCACCATTCAAATAACTCTTATGGTTGCGATGGATACAAGGGCATAAAGTCCTTCTTTATCGACTTTCATGCCCTTTGGAAAGTATCACATGCTTTCACATACTCCTTTGCATCATTATATAATGTGGGCCATCATAGTCTTGCTAGCAATATTTTTATAGCAGTAGCATCTAGTCCCATATGCCCTCATGCTAAGCCTGTGTGAGCCTCTTTCAATGTTGCTTTGAATTCTTCCTCCATCATACATATTCGTAGGATACCATCACTTCCCATTTTATACAACAATATTGCTATTATCTAGAAAGGTGATGACTTCATTATTACTTTCTTTTTATCAATTACCATTATTTCTTGTGGTAACTCTCTTGTGGATAGTTACTAGCCAACCAAATCATACCATGATAAAAGAAAATTGATGGTAAATAATTGTGCATCTATAAATTCATCAGGAACTCATGTTCCTACAGGTTCTCCTGATCATATCCAAGACAACTGGTATGCAATCACGTGCTTCTTACCAGGACTCACCACTACTCGAAATACAAACTCCTGAAGGGTGAAGAGCCACCTATTGACTCATACTTGTATCACTAGTTTATTTATTAAGTACAACAAGGCTTTGTGATTTACATAGAAGGCAAAGGGATTTTCTAATAGGTAATGCCAAAAGAGCATCGTATGCAATATTTTACATTGTAATCACAATGAAATCTAAGACAAACTCTTGGTAAGCTATCACCACTTGTTGTGTTGTCAAGACTCCCTTTGTCTCGATACCATTCTGGTTAGCACCATATAATCGAAAGCTCGGTGCCCATAGATATGGAGTGCCTAGTTCTAGCCATGTTCTTTCAAGTAGCACATTGACATTGGATCCTCCATCCATAATTACTTGTGTCAATTTGTGCCCTAGGATCTCCATATGAGCTAATATGGGTTTCCTTCCCACATCAATCATTAATATAGTTGAATCCATAAACTAATCCTTTCACTCCTCCTGAATCTATTGGCTTTGCACTTCCATCACCTTATGCGGTTGTATTTATTCCATCATTGCTTTCTACAATGCTGGAATAGCTTCCAACAGGTTTGATACTTTAATCTCTAACATGGTATCCAAAAATTGTGCTCCCAAATTTTGTACAACTATCTCTTGGTCTGATGGATTTCTTAGTTCCTTATCGGCTATTGACTCTACTCATTTAGTCTTCTCAACTTCTTATTGCAATATTTTATTTGCTAATTTCCAACATTGCTTTTCCTTTGATGGCTCTAGATACTTATCCTTCTTAGCCTAATTCCTCGTCATGGCTAAAACTTCTTGGGTTTCCTCCTTAACTTGAGGAACCTCAATTTCTAAATAACTAACATTCTACGAGTTACTTGAACTCACCTATTTTTGGAAATTCATTTCTTTGTGGTTCCCCGAACTACACCGTCTACACATATGTGTAGTGCTTTCTTGTGGTGTTTCCTACCTCTGAGGTGAAGGATAATTTTTTGCAAAATACCCCATTCCTGGATTACAAAACTGTATGATTGGCCTCCCTTTCGATTCATACTACAACTAGATTTTCCCTCCTTTTTGATTGCCTTGGTTTGGTCTTCCACCTCGTCTATTGTTTCTATAAAACCACTTGTTGCTTGTTGCTCGCTTCCCTGGGCATTCAATTTATCTTCTTTGTCTTGAATTGAAAATACCTATGGATGTACTCTTGCATTGTATAGATATAGCATTACCTCATGTCCCATCACATTATAGATGTGGAAATAGTAATTCCTCAGATACTTCACATTTGTATGACCTTTCATCTTGCATTATGTGCACCGAATATCATTCCTTTCAGGTTTGATCTTTTGTTATTTTATAATCTTATAAAACTCTTGATGAAATGATGCTACTATCCTTTGGATAGTGTCATATTATCAACTGTCTAAATCATTAGACTTGGGGTGAGACAAAATTCCTGTATATGTCTGTTTTGATTTGCTCTCAAAATTCTTTGCATGCTTCACTGCTTCTTCATATGTTTATGATGGTACTTCCTTCATATTTTTATTATACTTTAGAAGCAATTGATCTACAAATCACCACTTTACTATAACATCTTCTAGAGTCATCTGCATCTTATCGACTAATTGCTTTAGTCTGTGGTTATAGGATTTCACATCTTCATCATATTTTTGCATTGTCATGCAAATTTCAGTGACGATGTCTCCATCATCCTTCAAAGGTCAAAATTATTCAATGAAATTCTCATTTATCTAGTTCCAAGTCTTAAAATATGTGGTATTTTCTCTCTTTAAATACCAATCAATTGTCAATCCTCTCAAGGTAGTAGGAAATAAAGTTACCCAATCATTTGGTCTATCCACACCATTTTCTCTCTAAATGGTTATGCAATTTCCAATGTGCCTTGTGGGGTCTTCCTTATCCTCACCTAAAAATGATGCACATATCTGTTTGGTTGCCTTGTTAGCCATATTTAGAGATTCATCACTATCACTTGAGGTATCTCATGGAATATTTGATTGATTTCGGCATATTACTCTTGTTGTCATCAAAAGTGTCAATTCAAGGTATCTTGTTCTATCCCACCACTTGATGACCAAAATATTGTACGTTTTCATCATGACCTCTTCACTTATGTAAGGGAGAGGATCTTGGCCTTTCCCCCCGATACCTTGCACCCTATTACTCTGGTGCCTAAATCCTATCCTATGCACTCCATTGCAACCCTTCTATTACTTTCTCAAGTGTCACCATCCACTCTCTATCCTCTTACACTTTTTTTGTGTTAACCCTTGCCTCTACGCTGGGTAGTTCTATTTCCTCATATTCTATCTCTATTAACAATGCCTCAAAGTCTCCCTTGTATGTCCAAAATTGCTCTATTTCTAGTTCTTGAGTAATACAATCTGAGTTACTTGTGTTTTCTCTTTGAGTAAGCTTTGGAGGTGCTAGAGCAAAGTACAAAATTCTCTAGTGGATAGAGATCCATTAGCCAAGGCAGTGAGGATAGAGGTCTTCTATGAAGAGAGATCCACATGTTAGAGTAGTGGGGGCAAAAATATTCTAGAATATCATCAACCAGGGCAAAGGGGAAAGAGTTATCCTATGGATAGAGATCCACAAACTAAAGTAAGGGGAAATATTTCTCCTATGGAGTGTCATCTGTGAACCAGCTAGGAAGATAGAGTTCTTCTATGGAGAGAGATACATGAACAAGTTGAGGAGATAAATGTCTCCTGGATCAAGTTACATGAACTAGAGAAAAGGGGAAAGAGTTCTCCTATGGAGAGATATCCACAAATCAGAGCATAGGGGATTGGTGTCTCCTTTGGGTATAGGTCCATAAACATTATAATATGGAATTGATTCCTGTTGGTTCATCTTTCATACACACCCCGTGAGGAACAAGCATAAAATACCGAGAACACTTATATGGGATGAATCCCACTCACTTTAGGATCTTTCTGGATATCCAAGGTGTGAGTTACAGATTTGGGTCGAATGTCTATTCACTCTTTTCTGCTTTTGGAATAGTTTCAATGTAGACTGTCTGTTACCTTACAACGGGTTCGACTCTAGTTCAATAATGTTTTTTGGAGTTGGTGGTTATCTTTGTGGGCAATCAGATTTGCAATTAGTTCTTTGATCTAGCTCTTTATGCTTTAGCAGATTAAATGAAAGGGCAAATTTTAAAGAAAATAAAAATGGATCTTTTAACGGTAAAATAGAGAGAGTAGGGTAGGGCAGAAAAGAGAAGCTTATTTAACCTAGTTGCAGAATCAAAACTACCAATATCAGTTACACTATTCAGCTTCACAATAAACCCAATCAAAGAGGAAGGTGTCCAGCTTTCTAAGATCACCTTCTACTAAGAGCATAAGACGGAGATAAACATATCTAAAAAAAAATTATAAAATAGAAGGGAAGTCGTGGTCGACTGGTATCTCTCACCAGTAGCCTAGCTCGCATAGTGAGGACAGAGCAATCAGAACCGGACCCGATCCTTAAATATTTAATTTTCTTTAACATATAATGAACAGAATGAAGCCTAACAGCATATCCAATCTTGATAACATAGATCTACAACATAAGATAGATAAACCTTAATGAGATGAAAATAGAAGAGAATGCACTTATCACGATCTGAAAGAGATTAGGCTCCTGGCCACGCTATCATAGAAAAACAACGTTACACTCACTCCAGGTCCAGAACAAAGCATTCAAACAAGATTTGCAAAAAATTGCTAAAAATGCACCATCTTCTAAGTTCCTCCTTTTTTTGAGATATACATTGATATTTATAGAGGACTTGCCTCTCTACAGCATTTTAAAATAAAAAAACCGACTTTCTTGGGAGTCATAAAATAAGCACTGGGAAAGGGGGACAATCCACGAAAATCTGCCTCTTTGCAATATTTAAAATATAAGTCCATAAAATAAGTACTAAAAAAGAGGGACAATCTATCAAAAATTGTCTGTCTGCGGAATTTAAAACATAAAGCAGAATTTCTCGGGACCCATAAAATAAGTACTAGAAAGCGTCGCGATATCGCGACAACTTTGTGCTGATTGTTCCTTTTGTTGCTTTGACCGCGATTTCATGACAAATCGCAAAAATGTGACATGTCGTGATATCACAACCTTCCTCCTCTTGTCCTTTCTCTTGCTGGTAGCCACGAAAATACAACATGTCGCGATATCGCGACATGTTGGCCACTTTGTCCTCTTTGGTTGCACTTGGTCGCGAAAACGTGACGTGTCATGAAATCGTGACACTTTTCCCTCGCTTAGTTCTTCTTTCTCCATTAGTCACAAAAACGTGACATGTTCTTGCACTTGGCTTCCATATTCATGCGCTTCCGTGAAAACACGACAAGTCGTGAAAACATGACATGTCACGATTTCATGACATCTTTCTCCTGCATTGTGCTTTGCTACTTTCTCCCTGCAAAATTGTGATAAGTCACGAAAATGCGACATGTCATGATTTCACATCTTTCTATCTTCTCCTTTGTTGCTGCTTCTGTCGCGATTTCGCGACATTTCTTTCATTCACAGTTTCCTCACTTGATTTGTGCTTATCTTTGTCTTTCTTGCCATTGCCTCACTATTATGCCACTGTCGAGTCACTTTCTGCAAAAGACAAAGCAAAAGTTAGAATTTTAATATTATCAATTCAAACCCTAATGTTCATTACACATCGGCTTGATTTTCTCCTTCCCAGCTCATACTCTTTAAAACATGTCACAATTTCGCTACGTTTTCCTTAGCTGCATTTCCCTTGCTTTTGCCCTCACAAAAATGGAACATGTCGCGATATCACGATGTTTTCCATAAGCTTCGCTTTTCATCAGAACATGTCACGATTTTGTGACAATTTTCCTCGACCCTTCTTTTTATCACTGTCGGCCGCAAAAATGGAACAGGTCACGATTTCGCAACGTTTTCGTCAAGTTATGTCTTTAATTCAAACTTGTCATGATGTCGTGCCGATTTTGTTGAGGTTTGGCTCCAACCAAAATGTGTCACGATATCGCGAAATTTTCGTTGAGCTTTGCTTTCTGTCATAACTTATCACAATTTCGTGATGTTTTTCCTCGGCACTTCCTTTTGTCACTGTCGACCGCAAAAACATGACATGTTACGATATCACGACATTTCTCTCAAGATTCGCCTTCAACTGAAACATGTCACGATATCACGATGTTTTCTCTACTTAGCTATTTTCCTCGTCGAATGTCGCGAAACCGCAACAAGTCATGAAAACGTGACATTTTCCCACTTTGCTTTCTCTCTCCTCTTTGAACCGTGATTTCATGACATGTGTGATATCACGATAGTTTTACTTTGACTGCTTCTCTTGCTGCCTTCGACCACGATTTCATGACAAGTCATGAAAATGCGACATGTCGCGATATCACGACGATTCTGGCACCTTGTTCTGGTCAACTACTTTTGACCGCGATATCACATGTCACGATTTTGTGACATTTTCCCACTTTGCTTTCTCTTTCCTCTTTGAACTATGAAAATGCAACATGTTGCGATATCATGATAGTTTTCGTTAAGCTTTGCTTTCCATCAAAACATGTCGCGATTTCGTGACGTTTTTGCCAAGTTGTGCTTTCAATTGAAACTTGTCGTGATATCACAACATTTTTCTTCGACACTTCCTTTTGTCATTGTCGGCTGCGAAAATGTGACAGGTCGTAAAAACGTGACATGTCGCGATATCACAATGTTTTCCTCAGCTTAGGTCTTTTCCTCGTCGGACGTTGCAAAAATGGAATAGGCCGTGAAAACGTGACATGTCGTGATATCGCTACATTTTCCCATTTTGCTTTCTCTCTCCTCTTTGAACCGCGATAGCATGACATGTCGCGATATCATGATAGTTTTACACTTTGCTTTCTCTTGCTACCTTTGACCGTGATTTCATGACATGCGCGATATCACCACAGTTTTGCTTTGACTGCTTCTCTTGCTGCCTTTGACCATGATTTCATGACAAGTCGCAAAAATGCGACATGTCGCAATATCACGACGATTCTGGCGCCTTGTTCTGGTCAACTACTTTTGACCACGATATCACAACACGTCATGATTTCATGATATTTTCCCACTTTGCTTTATCTTTCCTCTTTGAACCATGAAAACATGACATGTCACGATATCACGATAGTTTTCGTTAAGCTTTGTTTTCCATCAGAACATGTCACAATTTTGTGACATTTTTGCCAAGTGCTTTCAATTGAAACTTGTCACGATATCGTGACGTTTTCCTCAGCTTAGCTCTTTTCCTCATCGAACGTCACAAAAATGGAACAAACCACAAAAACGTGACATGTCGTGATATTGCTACATTTTCCCATTTTGCTTTCTCTCTCCTCTTTGAACTGTGATAGCGCGACATGTCGCGATATCGTGACAGTTTTGCACTTTGCTTTCTCTTGCTGCCTTCGACTGCGATTTCATGACAAGTCACAAAAACGCAACATGTCGCGATATTGTGACGATTCTGACGCCTTATTCTGGTCAACTACTTTTGACTACGATATCACGACATGTCGCGATATCGTGACATTTTTGTTGATATTTGCTTTTGACCAAAATGTGTCACGATATCGCGATGTTTTCCACTAGTTTGGCTTCTGACCAAAATGTGTCATGATATCACGACGTTTTCAAAAATGGAATATGTCGTGATATTGCGACGTTTTCGAAAATGGAATATGTTGCAAAATAGCCGCGTTCTCTTCAAGTTACTTTCATTTTGCAAATTCTCCAAAATTTGTAGGTTGACTCCAATGAATTTATCCATCTGTATTTTACATTTTTACACATTAGTGGAGGATCTTCCTTACTCAAAAATGATTCTAACATTTGAAAAATGAATTTTAAATCGAAATCAAAGCCATATGCAAGCCTACTTGGATACTTTGATATATGCAAAACTTGAAAAAGGAGGCAAGCAAAATTTGGAATTAAAACCTAAAAAACTCAAGAGGGTCCCTGCGAAAAAATGAAAACTAAATATTTTCAAAGGATGGAATTTCATTTTTTTTTAGTGGGGGTGTGTTGCTTCTCAACAATTCCCAAGAAGATTTTTTGAGAAATTTTAGTAGAAATATTTTCTCTGTGGAGTAGCTCACATTGGGTGAACCACGTTAAATTGGTGTCTTTATTGTGTGTGATGATTTATGCATTGTTTTATTACTACTATTGAAAAAACCATTGATAATATTGGATAATATTGTTTGAGAAAGAAAAAGTAAAAGTTGGTCTTATACTGTTCACCCCCTCCCACTCAATATAATTTTGTGTTATTCAATTGGTATCAGAGTGGGTTTCTTCGAAAGAGCTTAACAAATTGAAGGAAAAGTATACAGGAACACAAATGGTATCTTAGAGTGGATCTTTATCAAATAAGACACCATTGTTCGATGGAAACAATTATGTTTTCTATAACATAAGAATGAAGACTTACTTTATGGTACAAGGATATGAGATATGACAAGTAGTTGAGGATGGATACACACCTCCAGATAGTCCTCCTACATATAAATATGGTAAGCTCCTACATTTGTATAATGCAAAGGCAATGAATTCAATATTAAGTGATTTATGTAAAGTAGAGTTTGTAAAAGTTATGCATTACACATCAACAAAAGAGATTTGCAAAAAATTGAAGAGAACATATGAGGGAGACAAAAAGTTCAAGATGGCAAAATTACAAAATCACAAGAAAATATTTGAAGACTTGAAGATGAAGGATGAGGAAGACATTGCTATATACTTACTTCGTGTGGATGAGGTTGTTAACTCCATGCAAGGACTTGGGTTTAAAGTTGAAGAATCAAATGTTTATCAAAAGGTTTTAAGGTCACTCCCTATGAGGTATAGTGAAAAGGTTTTAGTCATATAAGAAACAAGAGATATTGAAAATTTAACTATGGATGAGTTGCATGAAACTCTCATAGCTTTTGATATGAGAATAGGAAAGGATCTTATCCCCAAGAAAGAGGTAGCCTTCAAAGTAGCAAATAAGACAAAATACAAGAAGCTAGATTCAAGTGATGATTCATTCAGTGATGAAGAAGTAAACTATAGTAGAAGGAAAAAGGACTTAAGAAAGCACAAAGGTACTAAAACAGTTAAGTGTTTCAATTGTGGTAAATATGGTCACTATACATTTAACTGTCTAGAAGCTGGAAGTAGTAGTAGTGAAGGGAAACAACAGGATCATAAGAACAGGGAAGCAAGAAAATCCAAGTATCAAAATAAAAATAGGTATGGACAAAACAAGCATGAAAATAAGTTTTTTCAGAGGCATAAGAAGAGTTTTTATACAGATAAGATAGGTAATATTTCAAGTGATAGTGATGAAATATCCTTAGATAGTGAAGAAGAAGAAATTCTCTTTTTGGCAATAGAGGAAGAAGGAAGTACTTCTATTGGAGATAAATCTGAAAAGTATAAAGATGCTCTTGAGGATCTAGAAGAAGAATCCAAAAATGAATAAGAAGGAGTAGTTTATCTAGAAGCTAATCTTATTTCTACTCTTAAGGAATTAAGAAAGGTTAGAAAGCAGAATTCAAAACTCAAGATTCAATTTCAAGAATGTGATGAAGAAAAAGGAAAGCTTATACAAGATCTAACAAATTCAATATCTAAGACGAGGTTTAAATAAAAGTTAGAGGTAAAATTATTAGAATGTGAAATATTAGAGCATGAGGTAGTTTCACTAAGGAAAGAAGTGAAAGAGTCTAAAGACAAGCTACACAGGTTTGGAAAAATCTGAAGAAGTACAAAGAGAACAAAGAGATGAGTCAAGATCAATCTCTAAATAATAAGAAGCTTTATAAGAATAGAGTAAAGGAGAAAGTGATACTTATGAGGATAAGTTGAAAAATGTAAGGTTCACCAAGGAATGAAACAATGCACAAATAAGGAACAGGGAATATCATAGGGAAGAAATGACAAAGAGACCAATGGGTCCAAGGAAAAATTTCTTTAAAGGACATTGTTTCTCATGTAATAGGTTTGGTCACAAGGATATGCATTGCAGGACTCATGAAAAGGATTATGGTATTACTAAGAGGAATTTCAAATATGGACATTTCTTTCAAGCGTATTGCTACTCTTGTAATCATTTTGGTCATAAAGCAATAGATTGCAGGGTTCATGATAGAAATGGGTATGCCTTCACTAGGAGAAACTTCAAGACAATTTCACCTTCTAGGAACCACAACATTAAGTGTTATAAGTGTCATAATGTTGGGCATATGACCAAGTGGTGTAGAACAAATTTTTTAGGGATAAGCAAGAACAGGGATATTCAAAAGAATCATCAATTGAGAAAGCAGGTTGACAAAGGAAAAGAGCATGGTATGCTGGGAGTAAAGATACTCCCACCCCAAAATTAATTACCTAAAGAAGATGTGGGGAAGGGTATGAGCTAAGAGTCTTATATTTATCCCTAAATGAGTCCCTTTTCCATTAATGAAAAAGTGGGAGAGATTTTAGTTAGGGGAGAGCATTCAGTTAGGGGGGGCAGTTTCCTAGAGGGAGTAGAGTTTGAAAAAGGAAAAAGGAATGATTAAGGAAAAGGATTGCCATCAATGACAAAGGGGGATATTGTTGGAAATTTTGAGTAAGTTGTGTTGTCATTTATGTCAAAATATTTAATATCAAAAGAATTTAATGTCAAAAGTTGGTAGGAAGAACATGGCTAAGGTGCTTGTGAAGGGAAGGTTTTAGTTTTGAATCCCACCGAGTTGTTTTGCAAGGGGATAAAGCATTTTTCATTTTTAGCTAAGGCAATTTCAAAAATAAAATCGTGGACATTTATTTTTGTGCAGGCATGTAGCCCAAGCATTATCCTAGCCTTGGGCTAGGGAATTGTGGTGGCCTAGCTTAGATCATGAGTTCGAACTTGGGTGCTGGTCATTGAGACTTGTGCAATATATTTTCACAGGCAAAATATTAAGGTATGTTTTTAATTAATGTGCTTGGAATACATGAGTTGACTTTGAGGCTTTGAAAATGTGAAAGGAAAATAAGTGAAATTTATTAGGGAGTCATAAGGGATTTTTATTAAATTTTTATTTTTGTGCTTAGAAATTAAACCAAGTATTGGATATTATAAGGTGTAAACAAAGGAACTTTATTTTAATATGTGTTTAATATTAGTTTGAAAATGGAGGAGATTATAAAAACAAAGAACCTTATTTTTTATATATGTTGAATATTATTTTGAAAGTGAAGGAGTGATAAGGTGTATTTGTGACTTGAAATTTTATTGTATTTCTTGTATGGTGAAATATTTGTTGATATAAATATTCTTATGGGGATTTTGAGATAGACTATTGCTATATAACCTAGAATTGCTAAAAATATTTGGTTGTGAGTAAAACAGGTTTTGAAGACATATCTCCATCAAAGCAAAGAGGTATGGGCACATCATCCTTTATTTGAAATGTTGAAATAAATATTGTGAAATATAAGGTGGAGTGAAAAGGATTGTTTGCTAAGGATTATTGGAAATATTTAAGTGAATGTTTATATGTTTCATGGTTGAATGTTTAGAGAACATTTGAGAGAGAGATTGAGGATTATTTGAGTTAGGTTTTGAGACCCACATTGTGCACTTTGGTTGAAGAAGTATGAAAACACTTGTTTAGGGTTTGTGAGCAAGTTATGTTTCATTGGTTGAATGATTGAGTGAAATTCTTGAGAATTATATTTGAGTGATATTGAAAGCGAATTTACAAACATTAGAAACCAAATTTGTGAAAGTGACAAACTTAATGATTGAGTAGAACATATTGAGTTTTTGATAGAGTACATCATTCTCTATATGTTCCAAAGGTTAAATAAATTCTAAATAGAATATGTCTAAACTGCTTCAAGTTAAAGGAGTTACTTTGAAGATTAGACAAAACATTTGATAGCATTGTGTGCAAGATTTGATATTGATTGAACATATATTATGAGTTGTTTTGAGTATGTATTAAAATAGATTTGAGGCAAGTCTTAGTGAATACTTGAGGATAGATTTGAGGTAAATATTAGTGAAGACTTGAGAACATATTTGAGGTAAGTCTTAGTGAAGACTTGAGAACATATTTGAGGTAAGTCTTAGTGAAGACTTGAGAGCATATTTGAGGTAAGTCTTGGTGAATAATTGAGAGCATATTTGAGCAAGTTATAGAGAGGACTTGAAAACAGATTTGAGGCAAGTCTCGGTGAAAACTTGAGAGCAGATTGAGCAAGTTATAGAGAGGACTTGAAAGAATATTTGAGGTAAGTCTTGGTAAATATTTGAGAGCATATTGAGCAATTTCTTGAGAGGACTTGGAATCAAATTTGAGGTAAGTCTTTGTGAAGACTTGAGAGTAGAGTTGATTGATTGATTTATTCAAGTTTTGTGTTAAATCCTGGGGCAAATCTAAGAAGAGTTTATTTGTGTTTGGATCAAGATTTGTGTTAAGGCTTGAAGATATATTTGAAGATAGATTTTGGTACATATTTATGAGCAGATTTGTGCTAGACCTGAGACAAAGTTAGAGTAAATTTGTACTACAATTGGGAAAAATTTTGGTGTAGGTCTGAGATAGAGTTGAGAGAAATATTTGGAGGTGCTAGAGTAGAGGACATGAGTCTCTAATGGATAGAGATACATTAGTCAGGGAAATGAGGACAAAGGTATTCTATAGAAAGAGATCCACAAGCCAGAGTAGTGGGGATAAAAGTCTTCTAGAAAAACTAAAGTAGAGGAGAAATAGTTATCCTATGGATAGAGATCCACGAACCAGATTAAGGGGAAAGAGTTCTCCTATGGAGTGTGATGTGTGAACCAACTGGGAAGATAGAGTTCTTCTGTGGAGAGATATCCACGAACCAGTTGAGGAGATAGAGTTCTTCTGGATCAAGTTCCATGAACTGGATAAAGAAAAAAGAGTTCTCCTATGGAGAGAGATCCAAAAATTAGAGCATAGGGGATTGGTGTCTCCTTTGGGTAGAGGTACATAAACATTGTAATAGGGAATTGATTTCCCAACAATATTTGTTGAGAAAATTTAGTAGAAATATTTTCTTCATGGAGTAGCCCACATTGGGTGAACCACATTAAATTGGTGTCTCTATTGTGTGTGATGATTTGTGCATTACTTGATTACTGCTATTGATATTGCCATTGATAATATTGGATAATATTGTTTGAAAAAGAAAAAGTAAAATCTGGTCTTATACTATTCACCCCCCTCTCAGTATAAGCTTGTGTTCTTCAATAAAAAATTTATGGATGGATCCATACTATTACTACAAAGTGATAAGGATCCACAAAAACTTCAAGTTATCATGATCCATATGCTTAAATCAAGATGATAAGGAGATTAGATAATAAGAAATAATTTATTATAAGCCAATTAAAAGAGTTATCATGTAAAATAAAGTAAAAGAATGCAAAGGAAGACAAGTAACAAGAGGTATCAACCAAAAAATATGGTGAAATTCCTCTATTGCCTTCCTAAGAGAATATTCAAAAGCCAATATGAGCACAATGGATATTAAGAGAGATTAAGAAGAGAAATTGCTAGAATTTTGGTAGCTTGAGAATGCTTCATGGAGAGGTCATCCCATGGTCTTAATTTACAAACCTTATGACCTTAGGAAGGATACTTGTGTACATTCACGAGGGATGATAAAGGTGATAATATTTAAAAATCCAATATTTGACATAGATGGGATTAAATCCAAAAATAGCACTTGAGAAGGATGGAAGCATATCATGGGGGTTTAGGGCAAAGTGGCATCATTAATGGCTCAACACTTGAGAGTGTTAAAATATATATTATTTGTTATATATGCCAAGTGTCATTTGAGGAATACCAAGGGTCATTTGAGGTAGGCAAAAGGTAATTTTTTAAACCTATATTATGGATTTCAAGTCCTACTTTTAATTGTACAAGTTCATCAAAGAAATATGAAGTTATGTTTAGTTTATCTTATTTTAATTTTCTCTTTAGAAATTATGTTTATTGATTATATAGAATACTATAAAAAACATCATTGGTATCAAAGCTACAAGGGGATTTTATAGAATATTTAAGAAGAAGGCAACCATTGGAGGAGATTTGAGGAGACCTCAAGATAGAAGATTGCTAGCAAAAACAAGTTCTTGATAGAGAAGAATTTGGGATAATTGTCACAATATGACAACAAGCCCAAAAGGAAGAAGGATTTGACAAGACGTTTGACAAATTTTGGAGGAGATTACTTAAGACCTCAAGGCATTCATATTCTTGAGAAGGAGGCCAAATTCGAAGTAAAAATTTGACAAGGAGATTGTTGATTTCTATATCAAAAATTGAAGGGTTTATAGAAGGTAAGGTTGAGCTAAAACTTGGAGGAGTTTTCAAGTAGATTTGAGAGATTATTGGGAAGCATTAGAAGAGGTAAATAGATATGCAAATTGACATAGTTTAGGAGCTGATTTGGACAACAAGGAGAGCTATAAAATAGACAAGTTCATGGTAGCAAAGCATATCAAATTAGAGCTACAAATTTATCAAACTCAAGGCAATAATTAGGTGATACAAATCACCAATAAATCTATCACAAAATGGAGACCAAAAAGGTATGCAAAATTGGTGCAAAAGGTTAATTATTTAAACATTCAAATTTATCTTTGATGTAGGAGCATCCGGTGACAGTATGGGCAATCTTGCATCCTTCAAAATTTTCTTTAAGTACTTGTATTTTGAATTACATTAATTCATTCCCGAGCGGGGAATTTGTGCAAAGCAGAAGGGGGAAGTTTTTAAAGTTTGTGCGTAAATTGAGTTGGGGTCGCGAAATCGCGACCTCAAAAGGCTTGGCGGGGCTTGAGCCAGTTTTGTCGCGATATCGTGACATCATGATATCGCGACATCACGATATCACGACCGTAGTCCAAAGCAGAGGGAGAGAGCGTAAGTCATCGCGATATCGCGATGTCACGATATCGCGACATCGTGATATCGTGACCGGTTTTAAGACGCAGAGGAGAGGGTCTTCAAACATCGCAATATCACGACGTCGCGATATCGCGATGTCGTAATATCATGATGGTATTACAAAGAAGGGGAGGAGGAGCTCTAGATGTTGTGATATCGCGACGTCGTGATATCGTGACGGTCTTCGAAGGCAAAGCGGAGGAAGGAGCCCTGTCGCGATATCGCGACAGGTCACGATATCACGACCTATCGCGATATCGCGGCCAGTGTGAAGCCGCCACGTGGCAGAGTCTTAAGGTGGCCCAAAAGCAAACACAAAATAGAAGGCGTAGCAAGACTTCGATAAGAGGAGGCGCAGTTAAAGGGCCGACACGTGGCACACATTGGTTAGCCATGAAAGTTAATGAATTTAGAAGGCTGGGCAAGACCCGAAAGGGAAAAGCAAGCAGACGGTCGCAAAGGACAGAGTTGACACGTGGACGGCCGCGTGTAACTTAACATTTGAGAAGGGCGCATGTTTCAAATTTTTACGTCAAAGAGGAGGCGTGGCCAGTTCTACATGAAAACAGTTGCGTGTGTTGAAACCAGAGAAGGGCCACGACCACGTATATTTTATTGTTGGTAGAGTGACAGGTACGGACATTGAACCAGACACAGGCGATGGCCATTATGGAGGAGGCCGTAACGCGGAAGAACAACCTGACCTTGACGGCGGTTGCAGGTCAAGAAGGACCATTAATGAAAGCTTCCTGGTAGATCGGGCAGATGGCATTTATGACAAAATTTTGAAAACCGGGAAGGAGGGAAAATTTGAACTGGGGAAATCTTGTTTGGTGGAGCATTGATTGCTGGGAGGACCGGGGGACCTCGTTAAAGAGATGGAATTTTTGTTTTCAGAGGGGGACGACGGACCGGAGAACAGAGGAGTGGTACAGAGGAAGAACAGAGCCGAACTCGGCCTTTGTAAAGCCTGCGGGCTATTTCATTCAAGCTTGTAATTTTTTTTTTAAATTTTAATGAAAAGGCAAGTTTGTTGAAGTGTGGTTTCCCGGTGCCCCGTCAGTGGTATCAGAGCCCGTAGCTCCTGAGCGTACAATAGACCGTCGAAAGAGAGAGGCAGTTGTACCAGGACATGTGGGAGGGCTTGAGTTCAGAGAAGATGCCTCCGAGAAGAAACCCGGTGGGTGGCAGAGGCATGGCAGTGGAAGATTTTTGGGCTTTGCAGCGGCAAGTCCAGGCCCTGCAAGAAGAGCTACGCAGAGGACGTGAGCCGAGAAGGGATGCAGACAGTGAGGATGAAGTGGAAGAGGGGAATGAGTTTGAAGAAGAGGAGGAAGATGTAGACCCAAGGCACGAGCCCGGCTATACAAGGCCATATCCCAGATCGGGAAGAGGCCGAAGTTAGAGGTTCCCACGTATTCTAGGAACTTGAACCCAGAGGAATTGATAGACTGGGTGAATGAATTAGAAGAATACTTCGAATACGAAGAAGTTGAAGACCCTAACCGGGTCAGATTTGCTAAGACCCGACTGAAGGGTCATGCTAGCATTTGGTGGAAGGGGGTGCAGCTGGAGAGAAACCGAAGAGGAAAAGAATGGATTACCAGGTGGGACAGAATGGTGGAGAAATTAAAAAGACAGTTCATCCCTGTTGACTATGAGCTGGATCTATTACGTAAAATGCAAAGCTTGAGGCAGATGAACGAAACAGTTCAAGAATATATGGAGGATTTTTATAAAATTTCCATCAGAACCGGACACTTAGAAGCCAGCAAAGAAAAGGTGGCCCGTTACATTAATGGGTTGAGATCGAGTGTGCAGGAGGAGTTGAGCTTGGTTCGGGTAAGCACCATCGAAGATGCTTACCAATTTGCTTTGAAAGTGGAAGAAAAGCTGAACCGAAAGTTTGACAGCAAGCAAAAAGTAAAAGGATCGGGAGGAAAGAACGGTGGAAAGAAATAAGGAAAGGAAGAGGAGAGCAACAGCCGAGATCAGGAAGAAGAAGATGAAGACCCAAAACTGCAAGTTCAGAATGATAGCTACCCGAGAGGAAGAGGTAGATCTGGACGCGGGTATGGAAGAGGAATATTTCGTGGAACATGTTTCCATTGTGGAGAAGAAGGACACCGGGCATTTGAGTGCCCACAACACCGAGAAAGGACAAACAAGAGGCCAGTGGGTCCTGCCAGAACAGTTGTGGCAGTTGAGGATGCTGACTCAGAACATTCTGAAGAAGCTGAAAAAGGGGAAGCCATGATTGTGAGAAGGACCATGCTGGTGGATGAAGACAAGTCAGAGCAAAGGAGAAGCCTATTTCACACCCGGTGCAAGAGTGCAGGCAAAGTTTGCAATGTGATCATCGACAATGGAAGTACAGACAACTTAGTTTCTGAGGAAATGGTTTCTAAGTTGCAGCTGGAGAGAAGGAGACACCCGCACCCATATCAAATTGCATGGTTGCGGAAGGACCACAGAGCTTGGGTTCGGGAACAGTGTTTAGTCACGTTCCAGATTGGGAGATACCAGGATGAAGTCCTGTGTGATGTATTCCCTATGGATGCATGCCATTTGCTATTGGGCAGGCCATGGCAGTTTGATCGGAGTGCAGTACATGATGGCCGTGCAAATACTTATTCCTTGGTGAAGGATGGAGTGCGGCACAAGTTGAAGCCGTTGCAGATAGAAGACGAGAAGATGTGCAGCAATGCCAGGATTTGTCTGGTAGAAGGCATAAAATTTTGCCAAGAAGCAGGATTTGAACAGGTTGAAAGGATAGAGGAGTGTTCGGAAACATTGCAAAGGACGCAGACCGAACAACTTAGAAGTGAAGGTCACTTCTCTTGTTACCCCGGGAATCTGATGCAGGAGCATCCGGTGACAGTGTGGGCAATCTCGCATCCTTCAAAATTTTCTTCAAGTACTTGTATTTTGAATTACATTAATTCAGTCCCGGGAGGGGAAGTTGTGCGAAGCAGAAGGGGGAAGTTTGTAAAGTTTGTGCGTAAATTGAGTTGGGGTCACGAAATCGCGACCTCAAAAGGCTTGGCGGGGCTTGAGCCAGATTTTGCGACGTCGCGATATCGCGACGTCACGATATCGCGACCGTAGTCCAAAGCAGAGGGAGAGAGCGTAAGTCGTCGCGATATCGCGACCGGTTTTAAGACGCAGAGGAGAGGGTCTTCAAACGTCATGATATTGCGACGTCGCGATATCGCGACGGTATTACAAAGAAGGGGAGGAGGAGCTCTAGACGTCGCGATATCGCGACGTATCGCGACGTCGCGTTATCGCGACGGTCTTCGAAGGCAAAGCGGAGGAAGGAGTCCTGTCGCGATATCGCGGCCAGTGTGAAGCCGCCACGTGGCAGAGTCTTAAGGTGGCCCAAAAGCAAACACAAAATAGAAGGCGTAGCGAAGACTTCGATAAGAGGAGGCACAGTTAAAGGGCCGACACATGGCACACATTGGTTAGCCACGAAAGTTAATGAATTTAGAAGGCTGGGCAAGACCCGAAGGGGAAAAGCAAGCAGACGGTCGCAAAGGACAGAGTTGACACGTGGACGGCCGCGTGTAACTTAACATTTGAGAAGGGCGCGTGTTTCAAATTTTTACGTCAAAGAGGAGGCGTGGCCAGTTCTACATGAAAATAGTTGCGTGTGTTGAAACCAGAGAAGGGCCACGACCACGTATATTTTATTGTTGGTAGAGTGACAGGTACGGACATTGAACCAGACACAGGCGATGGCCATTATGGAGGAGGCCATAACGCGGAAGAACAACCTGACCTTGACGGCGGTTGCAGGTCAAGAAGGACCATTAATGAAAGCTTCCTGGTAGATCGGGCAGATGGCATTTATGACAGAATTTTGAAAACCGGGAAGGAGGGAAAATTTGAACTGGGGGAAATCTTGTTTGGTGGAGCATTGATTGCTGGGAGGACCGGGGGACCTCGTTAAAGAGACGAAATTTTTGTTTTTAGAGGGGGACGACGGACCAAAGAACAGAGGAGTGGTACAGAGGAATAACAGAGCCGAACTCGGCCTTTGTAAAGCCTGCGGGCTGTTTCACTCAAGCTTGTAATTTTTTTCTTAAATTTTAATGAAAAGGCAAGTTTGTTGAAGTGTGGGTTCCCGGTGCCCTGTCAATATTATTATTAAGTTCTAAAAGCATCAAAATTTGAGGTTTAAAGTTACAAAATAGGAAGGTTTCAAGTTTATGTCTTCAAGGATGTAGAATATAGATTTTCCAAGGAATTAAAACCTACACAAAAGAAGGAGAAGTTTGAAGAACACAAGCTTATACCTGAGAGGGGGGTGAACAAGTATAAGACCACTTTTTACTTTTCTTTCCCAATCAATATTATGCAATGTATAGATAGCAATATCAATAGCAGTAATCAAAGCAATGCACAAATCACCACACACAATAGAGACACCAAATTTACGTGGTTCACCCAATGTGGGCTACTCCACGGAGAAAATATTTTACTAAAACTTTCTCAATCAATCTCTTGGGAATCCTTTCCCTATTACAATGTTTATGGACCTCTTTCCAAAGGAGACACCAATCCCCTTAATCAAGTTCATGGATCTCTATCCATAGGAGAACTCCTTTCTCCTCTTGCTCTAGTTGGTGATCTTCTAGAAGAACTGTTGCCCCCACTGCTCTGGCTAATGGATCTCTATCCACTGAAGACACCTGTCCTCACTGCCCTAGCTTAATGGATCTCTATCCACTGGAGACTATCGTCCTCTATACTCTGTCACCTCCAAAGCTCTATCTCAAATCTATACTAAACATAGTCCTTCGGTCTAGCACAAATATGCTCAGTCTCTATCTTTGGTCTGGCACAAACCTATCCTCAAATCTGCACCAAACTCTATCCTCGAATCTGTACTAAACATAGTCCTTCGATCTAGCACAAATCTATCCTCAATATCCATCCTCAAGCCTTAACTCAAAGCTTGACTCAATCTCAAATCAACTCTGCTGGATCTACCCCAAACCTTAACTCAAGGTTTGAACAAATCAATCAATCTTGCTCTCAAGTCTTCTCAAAGACTTATCTCAAATCTACCTTGCAAGCTTCCACAAAATCTCACACTAATCTATCCACAAGTCCTCTCTAGAACTTGTCCAAATATGCTCAATAAGTCCTCACAAGAACTTATCCAAATCTGCTCTCAATATGTATTGTAAGCTTCCACAAAATCTTACCCAAATCTATCCACAAGTCTTCTCAAAGACTTACCTCAAATCTGCTCAACAAGTCCACACTAGAACTTGTCCAATCTCATAGAAACATAAAGAGAATTGTTAGAGACTCAATATGCTCTATACTCATCACAATGCTCAATCACTTTCAATCACTCTTTCAGAAACATACAGAGAATTGTTAGAGACTCAATATGCTTCACATTCACCTCAATGCTCAATCACTTTCTCAAATCAATTCAGAATATAGAATAGTTTGTTTTATAGAACTTGAACAATCACTTCACACATCCACTTGACTAGGCTCAACCAACTCTACTCAACCAATCACTCAATGAAACAATCCTTGCTTACAAACCCTAGTCCAAGCATATAAACCCTCACTCAAAATGTTTCCAACAATGCTTATCAACCAATCTCACATAACAATGATACTCATGTTATTTTCAAACCCTAGTTCAAGTTCTTCACTTAACCAATGGCTTCAACAACAATGCTTATCAAACAATCTCACATAACAATGATACTCATGTTATTTTCAAACCCTAGTTCAGGTTCTTCACTTAACCAATGGCTTCAACAACAATGCTTATCAAACAAGGTTTTAACAACTCTTTATTCCAGAAAACCTTGAAGCATTAACTCAACACACTCAATAAGGAAACCTAATTAAGTCCTTTTCACTCCAAACTTGTTTTCCATAAAACCAACCAATCAACTCAACTATGGAAGAATGTGCCCATACCTTTTTTTTGATGATGAAGGAACCTCAAAAATCTGCCACAACCACAAACACTTCTTTTCCAAGCTCAAAGAAGTTATAAGATGATAAACTCTCTCAAAGGTACAATGCAAATATCAAAACATACATACACCTTATCACTCCATCTTGAAGAAAGCATCCATCAACATATACAAAAATAATTGACCAAATACACCTTATAATCTCCCAGTTAAAATAATATCCAACATAAAAAATAATGTCAATACAATCACCTTTTCAAAATAACTCAATGGTAAGAAATCCTCTCAAAATCTAACCAACACTTTAATCCACTTATTTCTCCAATTACTCAAAATAATGACCAAATAAAATACCTTTTATTTACCCCTTTTAACTCCCTAGAATCTTATGTCAAACCTTAGGCATTATAAAATATAACAAAAATTTATTACCTCCACCTTGGTGAGACTCGAACCCTTGACGTCGCCTCCCCATGCGTCCTAGCCGTGGTCTTGGCTGCCATATGCGCTAGGTGCTCGTTTAGGGAGCAAAGAGCACCACGTGCTCTATATTCCTCCCCTTTTGCACCTAAGCCAAAAATCACGCGTCGCTTCCTTCGATGCTTCAAACACAACACACCAAAATGTTGCTACCGTGAATCGATCATGGGTCACTCCGCGCCCAAACGCCTTAGCCCTCGACCACTTGCCACTAGGCCATGCTGCCTAGGTGGATATGGGATTTTAGCCCTCGATGATCTTATCCCCTTTCATTGGCGCCTAAGACAAGAACCTTGTCTTCTTCCTCACACGAATTCTCTTCAACACACGCTTGCCTCTTTTTCTTGTTCGAATGAAGGATAATTCGAATGCCACTAAGGCATATAGTTTATATATCATTTGCCACCTTTAAACTTGAACGTCGATGCAAATTTAATTGCCTTGCAACCCTAACCTTAGGGTAATTATAATTTAATTAATAATAACATTATTATAATTAACTTATAATTAATTTAATAACCATAGGTTAATTAAATTAACTTACAAATTAATATATAATGAAATTATAATTAAATATAATTTATTTAACTCCCATAGGTCTATCCAATTGGTTTTAAATAAAAGACCATTTATTTTGCCATCATGGGTTTTAATAAAAACCCTTCTATTTATGCTTCCACATAATATCAAAAATATTATGACGCTCTTCTTCCTTCAACTTTTGCATTGCTCCTTTTGGCCTTTTGCATCAATGGTGGTTTATTCCTTGGCATCAATGACAACTTCATGCCTTGACATCAATGACAACTCTATGGACTCAAAATGTCCAACAATCTCCCCCTTTGTCATTGATGGCAACCCAAATTATTTTTACCAAAAACTTAACCTTTTCTTTGTTCTGCTCCCCCTGGCTCAATGCTCTTTTCAAATATCTCCTCTTTACTCAAATACCAAATATCTCCCCCTTACTCAAATCTCTCCCCCTTTGACATCAATGGAAAAGGGTCACCTTTGGGGCTTGGGGCTAAGAATGAGTTTCTTAGCTTAGCCCCTCCCCCACCTCCTCTTGAGGTGGTTAATTCTGGGGTGGGAGTATTTCTACTCCCAATAAGCACTGGTCTTTACCTTTATCCTCTTTTCTTCTTATCTGATCCTTTTGATTCCTTTGACTATTCCTTTCCATGTCCATGTTCTTGTTCCTATTCCTATTCTTGTTCTTGTTCATGTTCATATCCATGTTCTTGTTCCTATTCCTGTTCATATCCATATCCCTTTTCCTGTTCTTGTTCCTGTTCTTGTTCATACTTGATTCTAGAATGTCTGCTCTACACCACTTTGTTGTGTGTCCATCATTATTGCACTTATAACACTTAATGTTATTATTCCTTGGAGGTGCAAATGTCTTAGGATTTCTCCTAGTGAAGCCATATCCTTTTCTATCATGAACCCTGCAATTCATTGCCTTGTGACCAAACTGATTACATGAGTAGCAATACCCATGGAAAAGTTGCCTGTTTCTGAAATTTCCATTTTCCTATCTTTCATGTGTTCTGCACTGTGAAGCCATGTGCCCAAACCTGTGACATGAAAAACATCTTCCATTGAAGTTTCCTTGTCTTGACCTCATTGGTCTCTTAGTCTCTTTTAACCTATTCTGATTGTTGTTCCATCTGTTTCTTCTTTGTGCATTGTTCCTGTCCTTGTTGAACTTTCTATTGTCCAACTCATCCTCAGATGTCTCACTTTCTCTTACATTGTCTTCTTCTGAAGTTTCTTCTCCTTCAAAACTTGAGGTTGACTTCTCTTCTTGTTTCTTTTGAGTCTGTTCAAAACCAAGACCTGTTTTGTTTGTTGACCTTCTTTGTACCTTGATCATCTTATCCACAATATTTGAGCTCTTTCCAAACTTTTGTAGCTTACTCTTGGAATTTTCTAAATATTCCCTTAGTAGGGCTACTTCTTGTTCTAACCTTTCACATTCTAAGACCTTTGCTTCTAACTTATCCTTGAACTTCTTTGTCTTAGCCTTTGATTTGTCTAGATCCTCTATAAGCATTCTTCTCTCTTCATCACATTCTTGAAACTGAAACTCAAGTTTAGAGTTTTGCTTTCTTACCTTCTTTACTATGTCAAGAGCATAAATAAGTTCTCCCTTGAGATCATATCCTTCTTTATCTGATTCTTCCTCTATTTGTTTACCTTTGTCTACATATTTATTTTCTTTTGACTTGTCTTCTATAGGATCACCTTCTTCTTCTTCTAGTGCCATTAGAATATTCTCTTCTAGTCCTTCAAGTGTATCCTCATATTCATCATCACTGAAACTATAACCATTCCTTGTACAACTATCTTCAAGATGTCCAAAGTTACCACATCTAAAATACTTGAGAATTATTGGTGACCTTTTCTTGACCTCTTTTTCTTCAATCATAAATAGGACTTCATATTTATCATTTTTTGAGAAACTATTATCACTATCACTTGAGTACTTACTTGCCTTATCTGCATAGTAGCTCCTCTTTTACCTTTGAAAGAACTTATTTCCTTGTCTGCTTTGTCCATCCTTGCTTTTCTTTTGGTGTCGGTATCTTTTTGATTCCTTATTTTTGTGATCCTATTTTTCTTCATCATTGTTATTTTTAGCTTCTTGACAATCAGTTGCATAGTGACCATACTTTCCACAATTGAAACATTTAACATATTTTGTATCTTTAAATATTCTTGAATCCTTATTCCTTCTACCATAATTTGCTTCTTCATCACTGGATGACTCATTGCTTGATTCTGACTTCTTACCCTTTGTCTTCTTGATTGCTTTGAAGGTTGCTTCCTTCTGGGGATTAGGTTCTTTTGTTCTTAACTCAAAAGTTGTAAGAATACCAAGCAACATATCTCTTGTCAAAGAATCACCATCCTTTGATTCTTCTATAGCAGAAACCTTTTCACTAAATATTTTTGGAAGAGATCTTAAGATCTTATCACAAACATCTGATTCTTCAACCTTAAGTCCAAGTCCTTGCATAGCATTAACAACCTCATCAACTCGAAGTAGATAAGTACTAATGTTTTCCTCATCCTTCATTCTTAACTCTTCAAGTTGTCCTTTGAGATTTTGTATCTTTGCTTTCTTGACACCTTTATCTCCTTCATATATACTTTGCAACTTATCCCACATTCCTTTTGCATCTTGACAATGCATAACTTTTATAGACTCTATTCTATGCAAACCTCTCAAAATTGCATTCATTGCTTTTGAATTGTAATGTTGTAGAAGCTTACCTTCCTTATCTGTAGGTGGATCAACTGGTGGTATGTATCCATTTTCAACTGCTTCCCAAATTTCATTGCCAAGTGCCATCAGGTAAATCTTCATTCTCATACTCCAATATATATAATCACTTCCATAAAATATTGGTGCTGAATTATCTGATGATCCATTCTTAGAATCCATTGTGTTCTTGTAAGATTTTCCTTCAAGTTGTTAAACTCTTCCGAAGGAACCCGCTTTGATACCAATTGAAGAACACAAGCTTATACTGAGAGGGGGGTGAACAGTATAAGACCACTTTTTACTTTTCTTTCTCAATCAATATTATGCAATGTATAGATAGCAATATCAATAGTAATAATCAAAGCAATGCACAAATCACCACACATAATAGAGACACCAAATTTACGTGGTTCACCCAATGTGGGCTACTCCACGGAGAAAATATTTTACTAAAACTTTCTCAATCAATCTCTTGGGAATCCTTTCCCTATTACAATATTTATGGACCTCTGTCCAAAGGAGACACCAATCCCCTTAATCAAGTTCATGGATCTCTATCCATAGGAGAACTCCTTTCTCCTCTTGCTCTGGTTGGTGATCTTCTAGAAGAACTATTACCCCCACTACTCTAGCTAATGGATCTCTATCCACTGAAGACACATATCCTCACTACCCTAGCTTAATGGATCTCTATCCACTAGATACTATCATCCTCTGTACTCTATCACCTCCAAAGCTCTATCTCAAATCTATACTAAACATAGTCCTTCGGTCTAGCATAAATCTTCTCAATCTCTGTCTTTGGTCTGGCACAAACCTATCCTCAAATATGCACCAAACTCTATCCTCGAATATATACTAAACACAGTCCTTCGGTCTAGCACAAATCTATCCTCAATCTCCATCCTCAAGCCTTAACTCAAATCTTGACTCAATCTCAAATCAACTCTAATGGATCTACCCCAAACCTTAACTCAAGGTTTGAACAAATCAATCAATCCTGCTCTCAAGTCTTCTCAAAGACTTATCTCAAATCTGCCTTGCAAGCTTCCACAAAATCTCACACTAATCTGTCCACAAGTCCTCTCTAGAACTTGTCCAAATATACTCAATAAGTCCTCACAAGAACTTATCCAAATCTACTCTCAATATGTATTGTAAGCTTCCACAAAAGCTTACCCAAATCTATCCACAAGTCTTCTCAAAGACTTACCTCAAATATGCTCAACAAGTCCACACTAGAACTTGTCCAATCTCATAGAAACATAAAGAGAATTGTTAGAGACTCAATATACTCTATACTCATCACAATTCTCAATCACTTTCAATCACTCTTTCAAAAACATACAGATAATTGTTAGAGACTCAATATGCTTCACATTCACCTCAATGCTCAATCACTTTCTCAAATCAATTTAGAATATAGAATAGTTTATTTTATAGAACTTGAACAATCACTTCACACATCCACTTGACTAGGCTCAACCAACTCTACTCAACCAATCACTCAATGAAGCAATCCTTGCTTACAAACCCTAGTCCAAGCATATAAACCCTCACTCAAAATATTTTCAACAATGCTTATCAACCAATCTCACATAACAATGATACTCATGTTCTTTTCAAACCCTAGTTCAAGTTCTTCACTTAACCAATGGCTTCAACAACAATGCTTATCAAACAATCTCACATAACAATGATACTCATGTTCTTTTCAAACCCTAGTTTAGGTTCTTCACTTAACCAATGGCTTCAACAACAATGCTTATCAAACAAGGTTTTAACAACAACTCTTTATTCCAGAAAACCTTGAAGCATTAACTCAAAACACTCAATAAGGAAACCTAATTAAGTCCTTTTCACTCCAAACTTTTTTTCCATAAAACCAACCAATCAACTCAACTATGGAAGAATGTGCCCATACCTTTTTTTTGATGATGAAGGAACCTCAAAAATCTGCCACAACCACAAACACTTATTTTCCAAGCTCAAGGAATTTAGAAGATGATAAACTCTCTCAAAGATACAATGCAAATATCAAAACACACATACACCTTATCACTCCATCTTGAAGAAAGCATCCATCAACATATACAAAAATAATTGACCAAATACACCTTATAATCTCCCGAGTTAAAATAATATCCAACATAAAAAATAATGTCAATACAATCACCTTTTCAAAATAACTCAATGGCAAGAAATCCTCTCAAAATCTAACCAACACTTTAATCCACTTATTTCTCCAATTACTCAAAATAATGACCAAATAAAATACCTTTTATTTACCCCTTTTAACTCCCTAGAATCTTATGTCAAACCTTAGGCATTATAAAATATAACAAAAATTTATTACCTCTACCTTGGTGAGACTCGAACCCTTGACCCGCCTCCCGTGCATCCTAGCCATGGTCTTGGTTGCTGCGTGCGCTAGGCACTCATTTAGGGAGCAAAGAGCACCACGTGCTCTATATTCCTCCCCTTTTGCGCCTAAGCCAAAAAATCACGCGTCGCTTCCTTCGACGCTTCAAACACAACACACCAAAATGCTGCTATCGTGAATCGATCATGGGTCACTCCGTGCCCAAATGCCTTAGCCCTCGACCACTTGCCACTAGGCCACGCTACCTAGGTGGATATGGGATTTTAGCCCTCGATGATCTTATCCCCTTTCCTTAGCGCCTAAGACAAGAACCTTGTCTTCTTCCTCGCACAAATTCTCTTCAACACACGCTTGCCTCTTTTTCTTGTTCGAACGAAGGATAATTCGAATGCCACTAAGGCATATAGTTTATATATCATTTGCCACCTTTAAACTTGAACATCGATGCAAATTTAATTGCCTTGCAACCCTAACCTTAGGGTAATTATAATTTAATTAATAATAACATTATTATAATTAACTTATAATTAATTTAATAACCATAGGTTAATTAAATTAACTTACAAATGAGGGTCTTGTTACTTGATCCCCCTCCCCTAGTTCTTTCCCAATCCCTAGATAATCCTGGGTCATCCCGCTCTAGGAATGCTTTATAGCAAATGATCTCCTTGGGGGGAGATACTTCTCCACTTTCTACTCTGTTTCCAGTAGTTTTAGGGTTTCCTTGCCCTAGCCCGGGGTATGGTGCATCCCAGGGGTCTCCTAGGGTTCCCTACATGCTTTAGGGATCCCTTCCCTGATCTCCCTCAGGATTCCCCCTAGGGTTTTTTATAGGTTTTTTCTTGGATCCGGTTCCCAGGGCTTCCTCGATCGATGGTGGTGGCAGGTTGGGTTTTCGACTACTTCTTGGTGCATCCCGTGATGTCTTCTCTGCTTCGAGGTTGGTTTGGGGGGGTCAATTTTATCTTCTGCTAGTGACTCGTCTCTAGGATTCCCGTGGTTGCTGCTGGTCCCATCCCTTTGGGTAGGGACCTTTTCGATTTCCTATTAGGAGGCTTCTTCTTACTAGATCTGCTTGTTGGTGGACACCCAGGCCATTGGTTGGCCATCGGGGTGGACCTCTTCCTCTGCTTGGGTTGTTCCCAGCCCTAGTACCAGTTCCTTGAATCTTCCATGAGCAAGGATGGGGGGCTCTTGGTCCCTTCTTCTTAGGTTCCTAGGGTTTATGTTACATGTTTGGCTCTTGGTCCCCTAGGTTAGGCTTTCGAGGATCCCATATTTGTGCATGTTATCGCTCCCCGCTTGGGATCCTTAGGTTGTTCGTTTCAGCTCCTTCTTAGGGGTTTCTAGTCCTAATTCCCTGGATATGTTTGTGAGAAAGAATGGTGGTTCTTGGGCCTTTCTACTAGAGTGGTGGGGGCTTACTTTTGTAATATCTGGTCTGGGGAGAGATCATTTTATAGTTGTGGTCTGTCCTTCCTCCTCCAATTTTGGCTTTCAAAATCCTGTCTTTGCACATGTTGTTGTTTTCCCTAGATCCTTCTAGCTTCCTCGTATTTCTCCTTGCTGTGCATAGGGATATCTTGGCTTGTAGATATCCCTAGTAGTGTTGTTCCTCTTTTTAGGCTCAAGCAAAGGCATCCCATTTTTTTCTTTGAGGACCCTGATGCCATTTCCTTGGTTGTCCCGTTGTTGATCCCTTGCATGTATCCCGATACTGCTTACTAATTTTCTCAAGCGGTTGCTTGCTGTCTCGCTACACCCCGGATTGCATCTCGTGGCATCCCTAGGCGAGGATCCTCTCCAATTTTCTAAATTTCCTTGCTTTAGGTTTTCGGGTAGGATTTTTGGTTGTAGGCTATCCTTGGCCTTCCTGCTCTCCCTATGCAGGTTTGGGAAGATGTTCTATTTCCACCCATGGGAGGATCTCGAACTGCTGTATCCACCCTCGGGTGGATCCTAGACTGTTGTATCCACCCCGTGTGGATCCCAAACTACCAGCAATGGGAGGATGATACCTTGGCAAAGCAGGTCTCACTAATGGTTTCTAGAATCTGGTCTTTCTACTGGATCAAGGGTTGTTTTTGGCCCTTTCCATTTCAATTTGTGTTTATTTTCATGTACTTAGGAATTGCTTTAAATCTCGGTGCTATGACCCTTTTTGTTATAAGGTTTTGGGATCCTCTTAAAAAACCCAATTTGTATATAAAATTCTAGTTACTTATAAAAAAAAATATAGCTTACAAATTAATATATAATGAAATTATAATTAAATATAATTTATTTAACTCCCATAGGTCTATCCAATTGGTTTTAAATAAAAGACCATTTATCTTGCCATCATGGGTTTTAATAAAAAACCCTTCTACTTATGCTTCCACATAATATTAAAAATATTATGAAGCTCTTTTGCCATTAACCTTTGCATTGTTCCTTTTGACCTTATGACATCAACGATAGCTTATTCCTTGACATCAATGACCACTTCGTTCCTTGACATCAATGCCAACTTTGACTCAAAATATCCAATAAATTTAGATATACTTCTTACTATCTATTGAAAGCTAAAAAGTGGATATTGTATAATAAAGAAGATATTATTATAAAGCAAAATTTTATTTATACTAAGCTATCCAAAAAATGCAAAGTATTCGCATGTTTAAGAAGCTTGAAATCACCATAAGAAAGATCACCAAGCATTAAGCCAACAAGGATATGGAGTACAATAGTTGCCATGGAAAAGAAGGCAACATAGAAAGCACCATTACCATGGCTTGCAAAAAGGAGAGGTGCCACCACCATATTCAAGAGGAGAAACCACCATCTCATAAAGCAAAGGTGAATATTGGCAGCACAAAAGACAAGCATTTCATTAAGCTACGTAGAATAACACCATTAGTGAGAAAAAAAAATACAAGAACCAAGTATATTCAACCATTAAAGGTATGAGAATGTAGTAGAAGAAAAATTGGTACAACATCATATGTTATTTAGTATTGAAGGAGGAAAAGTACATTGCAAATAAGGCCTCATTAGTAAATAAGCCATGTTGAAGATTCATAGTGCCTATAGAGACCGTTACATTGCAAATGAGAGCGCTACATAAAATATAGCACATAAAAAAAGAGTTACAAATCTTAGCATCACTTGGAAGAAGTGTGATAAAGAATAAAACCACCTTTAAAAATGTTACAAAGCAAGAATAGTGCCATTTGGAGATAATCTATCGCTATACCAAAAATAAAGGAGTTAATACCACTTGGAAGGAAAACAATGCAGAGAAAGAATATTATAAGGAAGTGCAAGTGCTTAGAAGGTGAAGAGTAATTGTTGCCAAGTGTCAAAGAGTTAAATAAAACTCAAGAGGAAGAGAAAATGCTTTTCTTGCATGAGTGATAAGTCTCACACTTACCCATGCGATAAGAAGGCATTCTATGAGTATATAGAGCATGATAGTGAAGTAAAATCCAAGAGCAAAGTGGATTAAGACCAAGTGCACATCGAAGAATGTAAACAAGAAGTGCAAATGAAGAGTATGTTGAAGAGAGTCAACAATTTTGAAGGTGTCAAAAGCAAGTGCAATTAATGTTATCATAAGCATTGAATAAGGAGAATTGAATAGCTTCTTAAGATAAGCACAACTTGCAGATAAGTCAAAGGGAGGAAGACTTCAAACTTAGTGCACACAAAAGTTAAATAAGGTATTGATTTTATTTAAATCAAAGTGTATTTTTATAAAGTAAAGGAGGAATAAGGAACTTTATTACTAAGTCTAAAACTAATTAATCTTTAATGCTTGAGATTAATTAGATAATTGGAGATATAAGGATTTGATTTGATATAGTACAACCTTAGTTACTTTATTAAATATTTGAAAGCATTTGAATTTATTTTATTCAAGCACTAAGATTATTTACAAATACCTTATTTTGAAAGAAAAGAAAAAAAAAATTCTACATAGACATTGAAAACATTAAATTTGCAAATATCCATAGTTTCTAAATTTGTAATTAGGAAGATATAGGGAGTTCAACACCAAATTTAGATATCTTGAAATATAGAAACCATATCATTGAGAATTAAAGGATATAGGAAGCAAAACATAGAATTACTTGAAAGTTAGAAAATTATTGTTGATAGTAGTCTTCTATGCAAATTTATGAGACATAAAAAATCCAACTTAAAGGTCTTGAAAATAAATAACCTTATCAAAAATTGAAGGTGCATCATAAATTATCTTTAGCTTTCTATTTATTCATTAATAAGGAGAAATAAGGTGAAGTATCATAGTTGAACATTAGGGAGATAAAAGGGATTCAACTCAAGAAAAACTAAGAAAGCTAAGTATACTATCAAAACATATTGCACTCAAAACAATTGGTAGATACAAGGCATTCTAAAAAACTTGAAAATTGGAAATACCTTATCAATTTTGATCACTTACTAGGGGGTCATAAGGTAGTCAACTTCATTCAAATAACTTTTGGAAGTTTTTTTTAGCTATGGATTATTGGTACATAGATTTAGGAGCAAGTAAGTATATGACTGGAAACAAACAATGCTTTGGTTCTTTACATGAAAAAATGAGAAACCAGTAGTAAAACTTATGAAGTAAAAGGAATAGGAAATGTTCTAGTCAATATAACAAATGTAAAGGGATAATCAACAATGTGTTATATGTTCCTCTATTGACTATCAATCTTCTTTTAGTTTTTCAACTCGTGGATCAAAATATGACAGTAGAATTTAAAGTTTTTAATGGAAGAAAATAATGTCATATTCTCAAACAAGGAAAAAAGATAGCTTCAGGTTCCTATAAAAGTGGTCTATTTGTATTGTATACTACTACACATTTAGCTTCTTCAGTTAAGGACTTAGATCTATGGCACAAACGTTTAGCATATACAAGTATATCTTCTATAAATAAAATGCTCAAATATCATATGGTTGAAGGAATACCAAATTTATCTTTGGAATCTACTGTCTGTCCAGAATGCTTAGCAGGAAAAAAAGATAGAATACCTTTTGGACTTCATCAACATAGGATTCAACAACCATTAGAATTAATATATATGTATTTACGTGGTCTAATGAATGCTACTAGCATTGGAGGACATAAGTATTTTCAACTATTTGTTGATGATCATACCAAGAAGATGTGGGTGTACTTCATGAAGTACAAATTAGAAGCATTTAGTTATTTTAAATAGTTTAAACTTCAAGTAGAGAAAGAATTAGGAAAGACTATAAAAATTCATATAATTAAAAGACAACTCACTACAACATATTCACCACAACAAAATGGAATTGCAAAAAGAAGAAATAGGTTTATAATAGAAATAGTGAGATGTATGTTAAAAGAGGCTCATCTTGATCATCAATATTTGGTAGAAACAGTCAAAATAGCACCATACTTACAAAATAGATTACCAAATAGAATACTCAAGCACTTTACACCAAAAGAAGCACATGGTCAAACAAAAACCAAATATTGAAAAGCTAAGAATATTTGGATGCAAAGCTTATATGCATGTTCCAAAACAAAAAAGGACAAATTTAGATGACAAAACTATGGTTGGTATATTTTTTGGCTATGATGATGAATATGCATGATATAGACTAAAATTTCCAAGTACAAAGAAGGTATACATAAGAAGAGATGTAGTTTTTGATGAAAAAGTCAAAATTGACATTGAAAAATAAAGTAAAGATGTATAAGTTTCTCTAAATTTCTTAGAGGAAGATATGGTAAATGAAGAGATAAAATCAGAATCTCAAGATGAAGAGAGCGAATACATTGAGACATCTACAATTCCTCAAAATAAAAAACCAATATGGCTTAGGGACACACTCAGGGAGTCAAACTTGGAATAAATACCTAATATTACTACTACAAGACCTCAAAATCGTAGTCAAAATTTAATGAAAAAAGGATTACTAAACATTTCAGTAGAGCCAACATCACACTTCAAGTCTTAAATCATTCATATTGGAAAGCAATTATGGAATCTAAATACTCATCACTGCAAAAGAATAAAACATGGAATCTAGTGGAATGACCTCTAGGAAAGAAAGTTGTGGGCTACAAACAAATTTACAAGAGTAAGCATAAATCTGATAAAATACTTGACAAGTACAAAGGTCGGTTAGTAGCCAAAGGATATACTCAAACAAAGGGTATTGAATATGAAGAGACATTCACACCAACAACCAGAATGACCATTATCAGAATAGTATGTGCTCTAGTAGCTCATTAGGGTTGGAAACTTCATCATATGGATGTAAAAAGGGCTTTTCTTAATGGTGACTTTGAAGAGGAGGTCTATATGTCACAATTAGAAGGATTTGTTGTTAAAGTAAAAAAACATAAGTTTTGCAAATTAAAAAAATTCTTATATGGTTTAAAGTAAGATCCCGGAGCATGGAATATAAAAATTAATAATCACTTGTTACAACATAATTTCAAATGAAGTACATCCGATCCAAGCCTATATACAAAGAAAATTGGAAATGATATATTAATTCCTATAATATATGTTGATGATATAGTGATTACTAGAAGCTCTAGAAAACTAATAGGTGAGATAAAAAAGGATCTTGAGAAGGCATTTGAAACGATAGATTTATGATCAATGAATTATTATCTTGGTATGAAAATTCATCAAAATGGAGATAATATTACAATTACACAATCAAAATATGTAAAAGTTTTACTTGAAAAATATAAAATGAAGGATTGTAAGACAAAATATACACCTATGGAACAAGGGCTTCAATTATAAAAAATGATGGAACACCTTTAGTTTCAGCTACAAGGTATCGTCAATTAATTGGAAGTCTTCTATACTTGACAAATAGCCGACCTGATCTAGTTTTTTCTATAAACTATCTCTCACGATTCCTGCAAGAGCTTAGAGAGAGTCTTTAGAAAGCTACTAAAAGAATACTGCAATATATTAAGAAGACTACTGATTATGGACTAATTTATATAAAGAATGTTAAATATTTTTGTCTACAAGGATACTCATATTTTGATTATGCAAGTTCTATTGATGATAGAAAGTCTACTTTAGGGTATATTTTTTTTTATCTTGGATCAGCACGAGAGGAGGACTATGGTTTGAAAGCTATGTAAAAATATTCCATATCGTACCTTTTATTTGCAACCCGTAATTTCACCAAAATAGACAAAATATGTAAAAATTAAGGTTAAAATATTTAATTGTGTTATTTACATATTGGATGGATAACTTGATAAATTAGATGATCCAATTTTAAATTCCATTATATATATTCATATATAATAATTTTCTTCACATTAAATTAAATAATTTTATTTTTATTTTATTTAATCTTTCTTAAAATATTGCAAAAATGTTTGATAATTTTTTTAAAGTGTTTTTCTTTTAATTCACCGGGTTCAATCACTATGGTTGATATGTATAAGAAGTATTACTCAAAAAAGGTGATGTGACCTGGCTTCAATCTCCATGGTGGATATGTATAAAAAAGTATTATTCAAAAAGGTGATGTAACCTGAGTTCAATCCCCATAGTAAATATGTATAGGAAGTATTACTCAAAAAAATAATATACATTGTATTAATACGATAAAAAAAAATCATATAATTACAACGTGTAAGATAAAACACGCACACACAATTTTTTAAATCCAAGGAAAGTTAGACCTGCAACCAGATTAGAGAATGTATTTGTGTGCAATGCCGTTGGACGTTGAGGTATTTTCTTATCTTGAATAATGACATCTCTCTTCACTCAGAAAAGAAGGAATTCGGGCGTGTGTGACGGGCGGGCCAAAGGATTGATTGGGCTTTGAGTCGCTTTTCCGTATCCAAACCTCCCTATTTATGTTATAAGAAAGAACATCCCCACGGAAAAGAAAGGTGCCCTTTTAGAATAGAGAGACCTTGAGCGGGGCTGAAGGATCCCAGCTATCTGGAATATATGAATTTACATTGGTCGATTTCGATTTACGGTGTTTAATTCAGAAGTGATTAGGTAGCCGCAGACGAAAGAATAGTATTCCATTTTCTCAAGGTGTCACCACTATAAAAGATGCCGTTAGAAAGCTGTAACCCGATGTATTGTCTGCAATGCCGTTGGACTCAAGTAGCCGTTGAGAAGCCGTTAGAAAGTTGTTACCCGCGTCTTCCTATAGCCGTTGGAAAGGTATAGCAGTCGTGTTACCTTTATGTTTTCGGCTCTGTTTTCTGTTTTCATCTTCCTCCCCTGCCCTGTTTTGGCTCTGTTTTCGTCTTCCTCCATTATCTTGTTTTGGTTCTGTTTTCATCTTCCTTGGCTTTGTTTCTTTTGTTTCTAAGATGTTATTCAAGCCATGGCTACGTCTTCTTTGGTTGCTGTTGTTTTTTTTTTTTTAAATAAAATTTTGTTTGAATTGAGGAGAGGATGGATAATAGAGCAATAGATGTCAAATTCCATAGGCAAAGCAAATCAGAGTAGTTCAGATTTTGAGGTAAGTTTTCTGTTTCTAATTTTTGCTTGCATTTATATTTCTGCTCTATTTTTCATGTTTAAAATTATTTTAAGATGTGTCTGTTCTAATTATTTTATTGTTAATTTTCAAAATCTTGTGAGATGGCTGAAAATGAAGACTTGCTACAGCCTCTTGGAAGTGGCCCTATATTGTCAAAGGTATGTCAACAACTTTAAATTTGCATTAATTTTATAACAAAATTTGATAAATGTCAACAAAGATTTTGAAATAAATAAATTATGCACTGTATTTTGGTCTAGTTTGGATTGATGAGTTTCTTTCAACTGCTAATTCCTGTATAGTACTAAATATTGCGATACTTTTAAATTTATCGTCTGTTCGCCTTTTCCATTAGTGATTGCTTAGACCATAGGGGTGAATTTCACTTCTAGATTAGTAGGGCTACTGAGAATTACGACCTTTAAAATGTATTTTAAAGCAGAATAGGAAGGCATAAAGGTTTTTTAAATCCTGGATAGGAAGACACGGAGGTTTTTAAACCTTGCGTTCTGGAGGATGAAAGAATTTGTTAATTTAGCCATACCCTAAAGCTAGCATACCGTAAAGCTCCTATATTGTCAAAGGTATGTCTACAACTTTAAATTTGCATTAATTTTATAACAAAATTTGATAAATGTCAACAAAGATTTTGAAATACATAAATTATGTACTGTATTTTTGTCTAGTTTGGATCGATGAGTTTCTTTCAACTGCTAATTCCTGTATAGTACTAAATATTGCGATACTTTTAAATTTATCGTCTGTTCGCCTTTTCCATTAGTGATTGCTTAGACCATAGGGGTGAATTTCACTTCTAGATTAGTAGGGCTACTGAGAATTACGACCTTTAAAATGTATTTTAAAGCATAATAGGAAGGCATAAAGGTTTTTTAAATCCTGGATAGGAAGACACGGAGGTTTTTAAACCTTGCGTTCTGGCGGATGAAAGAATTTGTTAATTAGCCATGCCCTAAAGCTAGCATACCGTAAAGCTCCTATATTGTCAAAGGTATGTCTACAACTTTAAATTTGCATTAGTTTTATAACAAAATTTGATAAATGTCAACAAAGATTTTGAAATACATAAATTATGTACTGTATTTTTGTCTAGTTTGGATTGATGAGTTTCTTTCAACTGCTAATTCCTGTATAGTACTAAATATCGCGATACTTTTAAATTTATCGTCTGTTCGCCTTTTCCATTAGTGATTGCTTAGACCATAGGGGTGAATTTCACTTCTAGATTAGTAGGGCTACTGAGAATTACGACCTTTAAAATGTATTTTAAAGCAGAATAGGAAGGCATAAAGGTTTTTTAAATCCTGGATAGGAGGACACGGAGGTTTTTAAACCTTGCGTTCTGGCGGATGAAAGAATTTGTTAATTAGCCATACCCTAAAGCTAGCATACCGTAAAGCTCCTAACTGAAGATATTACAGCAATTGTTTGTTTAATGTTACAAATATATTTGAGAGACGGCCTAAGGGATTGTAGGCTATGAAATATGTTAGCTCGAACTAACCATTACAAGTATTTTTTTTCGCCTCCTCCCTTATAACAGAGATTAGTTAGCATATCCTGAAGTTCCCTGTGTCGCGTGTATACATGTGAATTCATGTGAAGTCTGACTGTTTCGATTTAGACCTTTAATTTACCCTTATACTGCATTACACTGCCTGCCTCCGTCCGACGTGTTCGGAAGAATAGAATTTTATGTATTATAAAAATGTATGTGGTCTATTATATACTTCCCGTGGACAAGTTGCTGAGTATAATGCCTGACTTGGCATCAGGCATTTTTGGCTATTATGTGGATCTCATTATCTACAGTTGATTTACCCTTGGTAGAGTGGTACATTCACCTCCATCTGTAGGCCTTGATATTTTAGATTTTTCTTATTAGGTAGTACCATTAAAAGAGGCTTTCATAATAACATTATTAAGGGGCAACAGGTGAACTATAGGTTTGATTAATCTTATCATCTTCCTCAGTGTTCATCTTTGAACTTAATGTCAGTTGAAATTCGTTTGCATAAAACATGTTCCGGTTAATAATATGCTATGACTTTCACTAGATCTAGTTTTATTTTTATTTCATAATGGTTTGGCGGCTTCGATTTAGACCCTTATACAGTTGCCTCTCAACGAATAAAATTATATGTATTATAAACAGGTGTGTGGTCTATTACATACAATATTGTATAGACCTTAGTGTCCGCCAGGTCCAAGTTGCTGAGTGTGATGTGTGACTTGGCAAGATCCATTTGTGGTTACTATGTAGATTTCATTATTGAGAGTATTCAATGGTTAATTTGGCCTTGTAGATTTCATTATTGAGAGTACTCAGTGGTTAATCTGGCCTTGCTGAAGTTGTACATTCACCTTTATCTGTAGTCCTTGAAGTTCCTCTGGCCTTGCTGAAGTTGTGCATTCACCTTTATTTAGAGGGGCTCTCATAATAACATGGAAAGGTTGAAGGGCTACAGTGAACTGTAGGTTTTGATTAATCCTACCTGTCTTCTTCAATAAGTTCAGTCATTTTCATAGTGGTCATCTTTAAACTTAGTGTCAGTTGGACTTCTTCTATTCCACTCAAATAAAAATAAGCTGATAGTTAAGTGATGCATTTGCTGAGAATAATATGTCACACTTACGTTAGGATTATTAGATTTTATTTTTTATTAAAGTGATGGATTTTTTTGGTTTATTTTAACAATAAATCTTTAACATAATTTTGTCTTTGATTATGTATGGTCAAAAAGTTAACATAAATGTATCTATAAAAAAAAAATTACTTAGGTAAATTTTGAAATAACCATGCATATTTTATTTTATTTTTAAGGAAAATATATATTTTTTCTCAATCATGTCATTGAAAAACTTTAAAAAGCTCATAAGGTCACAACTTTTAGTAATTTTTTTTTTCTTATTTTACTTTTTTATCTCAGTTATTTTATTTTCTGTATTTTTGTTTCTTTTAGTTGTATAATATATTATATTACTAATTTTATTTTTTTCTTTTACACAAACATATAAAATGGATATTTTGACGAAAATTTAGGAGCTTTCGATCAATTTCTATTTTTTATTTCAATTTTTTATTTCAATGTATGTTTATTAACAATTATTTTTAATAAAAAAATCAATATTTTTCTTGGGGGTTGGGAAACCCCTCTAAAACCCCCATGGATGGCCATGGACCTTCTTGGGGGTGTGTCTTTCTTTGTTTGTCTATTTTTTTTTTAAGTTTGTTAATTGTTTTGTGCTTTGATATTTAAATCATTATAAAAATATTTTGAAGTGTAATAATTATTAAAATTATAACATATATATTGGTTAATATTTTCTTCACTAAAAATTTATTTTAATTTTATTTAAATACTTATTTTCTAAGTTCTTGTATACCATCCCATATGTGCACAACAATTATGTGTTGAAAAATGATCAAAATGATTCAAGCTTGTAAGTTAAACATATATTTTGGTGCAAATTATGAATCTTAGTTGCTTATATACTTACTTTAAGCTTTTATATATATAAAATTATCATAGTTTTCAAGTGTGTATTATTTAAATTTTTAAATATATTATAAGAAGCAACTCCATATGTATATTGATTATGTTTTGATGTTTTGAATAAAAATGAAAACAATTAAATTATTAAAATTTATTTTTTATTTTTATTATTTTAATATATGTTTGTAATATTCATATTTGAATAAGTGGTTGTATTTTTAAGTTTACTCAAATATTAATAAATTTTAAATTTATTATTTTATTATTTATTATAATAATAAATTATGGTAAATGATTCGGTCAATTTTTAGTTTCTATTTATAATTTTAAAATTGTATTGATTATTACTATTTTGTTTTAAATTTTTTTTTTTTAATTAATATTAAAAATAAAAAACAAATTATTCAATGTATATACTTTGAATGAATGAAAACAATTTTCACTCAAAATTAAAATATTTTTATTAGGTATATCTATTATGACATTGTTTGTATATCTCTATTTTACTGTAAATTGTTTTTGTCTTTTGTATATTTTATTTGTGTATTTTATAATTTAAATATTTATTCTATTTGGGTATTTGTTTTTTTTGCATTTTTCTTCTCTTGTATCTTTCATTATTTATGTATAATTCAATTGTTCAAAATTGGTATTCTTTGTATACTTATTTTTCTTGTATTTTTATTTATATGCACAATTTATTTTGTTTGACATTTGAGTATCCTATTCTAAATAGTCTAAATTTGCTCGTGTATATGTATACATTTAAGTATTGTCTAGAATTTGTACTTTATTACTTCTTGTTTGGGTATTTGTTGTTATATGTTGACTTGTACTTTTGCATGTATGTATAATCTTTTGAATGTGAGATGATATTGTTTGTATATTTATGTATTTGTTTGTGTATTTGTATATATTTGATCTTTTGTGTATTCTATAATCTAAATATTATTCTATTTGGATATATTTTTTGCTTGTATTTTTCTTTTTAGTATTCTTTATATAATTATTTTGCTTGTATATTTAGTTGTATTCATAACTTATTGTGTTTCACATGACATTGTTTTATCATATACAATATATCATATTCTAAGTAGTCTAAATTTATTTGTGTATATGTATATATTTAAGTATTGTATAGTTTTGTATTTTATTACTTCTTGTTTGGGTATTTGTTGTTATAGGTTGACTTATACTTTTGCATGTATGTACAATCTTTTGAATGTGAGATATTGTTTGTGTATTTATGTATTTCCTAATTGTTTGTGTATTTGTATATATTTTATCATTTGTGTATTCTAATTTAAATATTATTTTATTTGGATATTTGTTTTGCTTGTATTTTTTTCTATTGTATCTTTGATTATTTAAGACATTGTTTGTATATCTCTATTTTATTGTATGTGATATTAAATTGTTTTTGTCTATTTATATATTTGTGTATTTTATAATTTAAATATTTATTCTATTTGGGTATTTGTTTTTCTTGCATTTTTATTTTCTCTTGTATCTTTCATTATTTATAATTCAATTGTTCAAAATTGGTATTCTTTGTATACTTATTTTGCTTGTATTTTTGTTTTTATGCACAATTTATTGGTATTCTAAATAGTCTAAATTTGTTTATGTATATGTATACATTTAAGTATTGTCTAGTTTTGTACTTTATTACTTCTTGTTTGAGTATTTTTTGTTATATGTTGACTTGTACTTTTGCATGTATGTATAATCTTTTGAATGTGAGATGATATTGTTTGTATATTTATGTATTTGTTTGTGTATTTGTATATATTTGATCTTTTGTGTATTCTATAATCTAAATATTATTCTATTTGGTTATTTGTTTTGCTTGTATTTTTCTTTTTGGTATTTTTTATATAATTATTTTGCTTGTATATTTGGTTGTATGCATAACTTGTTGTGTTTCACATGACATTGTTTTATCATATGCAAGTGTATCATATTCTAAGTAGTCTAAATTTATTTGTGTATATGTATATATTTAAGTATTGTCTAGTTTTGTATTTTATTACTTGTTGTTTGGGTATTTGTTGTTATAGGTTGACTTATACTTTTGCATGTATGTATAATATTTTGAATGTGAGATATTGTTTGTATATTTATGTATTTCCTAATTGTTTGTGTATTTGTATATATTTGATCATTTGTGTATTCTAATTTAAATATTATTTTATTTGGATATTTTTTTTGCTTGTATTTTTTCTATTGTATCTTTGATTATTTATGACATTGTTTGTATATCTCTATTTTATTGTATGTGATATTAAATTATTTTTTTCTATTTATATATTTGTGTATTTTATAATTTAAATATTTATTCTATTTGGGTATTTGGTTTTTCTTGCTTTTTTTTTTTTCTTTTGTATCTTTCATTATTTATGTATAATTCAATTGTTCAAAATTGGTATTCTTTATATACTGATTTTGCTTGTATTTTTGTTTGTATGCACAATTTATTGTGATTGGCATGTGTGTATACTATTATAAGTAGTCTAAGTTTATTTATGTGTATGTATATATTTAACTATTATTTAGTTTTGTACTTTATTACTTGTTGTTTGGGTATTTGTTGTTATAGGTTGATTTATACTTTTGCATGTATGTATAATATTTTGAATGTGAGATAATATTGTTTGTATATTTATGTAATTCCTAATTGTATATATCTTCGATTATTTATGTATATTTTATTCAATTGTTTAAAATTTGTATTCTTTATATAATTATTTTGTATGTAAATTTGGTTGTACGCATAATTTATTGTGTTTCACATGACATTGTTTTGTCATATGTGAGTGTATCTAATTCTAAGTAGTCTAAATTTATTTGCGCATATGTATATATATTTATGGTTTTTGTTGTTATGGCATTATTTGTATATCTATATTCTACTATATTAAATTTTTGTGTATTTGAATATATTTGATCCTTTGTGTTTTTTATAGTCCTGTTGAGTGGTATTTTCACCCAATTGTGAAAACACACTCTCCGATAGGATTTGAGTTCCAAATCCCCTCTTGCAAAGAAATTAAATAAATAATTTCTCCAAGGTCTCCACTATGTTAGCATTTTGCATAAATAATAATATTCAATTTGAATGCTTGGAACACCTCAGTGGTTGCAAGTAACTGTAAACAAGGGGCACTGCTGGTTTATTTTATTTAAAGCCTTAATGATTGTTCGTTTGATCAGAATGAACTCAATGTGAATCAATCTTAACGATAAAATTATTTTATTTTCAGATTTCGGTAGATTTTCAAATTTTTATTTCAATGACTGTAAATTAAAATGAAGTTAGACTTTCTGGAAAATAAAAGTGCAAAAATAATGAAAATAAAACACAAAGAAAATGAAACTAAAGTACATTCAGAGCGCTGCGATATTATTTTAACAAAATCGAAGATATGAGGTTTTCTACATACAACCTAACCTATTGAACCTGCAGAACATGCACAATCTAGATAAGTTAAGTGCTGGTTTCTAGGGTTTTAATTACGATTTTCAGATTTAGACATTCGCATGAAGCAACCAAGATAACTTGCATTAAACTCCACCTATAAGTCTAAAATCTGAAAAGGGAAAAAATAAACATTTAATCTCGCATGCAGAATATAGCTCCTTCTTTCTTGTCAATGAGATGCAACTCTGAGATTTTCTGTATTAAAAATATATCAGTTTAAAATAACAAAAATTTCTAGCTTTATCAAAACAGAACAAATAGAGGAAAATGCTCCAAGGCAGGCCTAGAATGGCCTATCACCTTCAACTCTGCAACTCTGCTCGTAGCGGTTTTTGACCCCTGTACCTGTCATTGGCTTCTGCTTTTAAACTTTCTGGTATGGCTCTCTATTTCTATCTATGACGCTTCGTTTCATTTCCTAGATCGCTTTGTTTCATCTTCCCCGACTCTTTGTTGTTTTTGACTTTCTGCTTGGGCATGGAAACGTTTGGTCTTCTCTGCTAACTATAACTATTGGTCCTGAAGTGTTACACCATAACCCTAACACCTTCGTGCCATGTTTTCAACGCCTCCTCTATATACTCTGTAACGACCCATCGTGAATCGCAACAAAAAATAGTATGTCGTGATATCACGACATTTTTATGTCCACACCTTAGCTCTTCTTCTATCGCAAAAATAAGACATGTCACGATATCGCAGTATTTTTATGTCTTTGGTCACAAGGATGCAATATGTCGCGATATCGCGACACTTTTCACTTTTATTCTTTCTCCTTGCTTTCTGTTGTGAAAACGTGACATGCCACGAAATCATGACACTTTTTTGTTTTGCTTTACTCTACTGCTTGGAGCCGCGAAAACGTGACTTTTTCTTCAAGCTGCATTTTGTTGTTTTCAGCCGTGAAACTCTGAAACGTCGCGATATCGCGACAATTTTCCTCTATGTTCACTTTGGTTGCTTTCGATCGTGAAACTCTGACATGTCGCGATATCACGACATATTTCCCTTGCTTAGCTTATAAGTCATCGTAAATCATGAAAATGAGACATGTCGTGATTTCATGACATTTTTTTATCTTCGCCTCTGTTGCCGTCGATAGATCGTGAAAATGCGACCTGTCGTGATTTCACGACAATTTCTTTCATTTGTTCCTTCCTCACTTTTCTATCGCGAAAACCTGACATGTCGCGATATCGCGGCATTTTTTTTCTCCTTGCCCTTCATCTTGTCTTCAGGTTGCGAAAATGCGACATGTCGCGATATCGCGACAACTTTGTATTGACTATTCCTCTTGCTGCCTTTGATCGCGATTTCATGACAAGTCGCGAAAACATGACATGTCACGATATCGCGATAATTTCTATACTTAGCTCTTTTACCCATCGGACATCACAAAAACATGACATGTCGTGATATCGTGACAACTTTGATTCTTCAACTTGGTTCTTTGTCTTGCATCATGATAATGAAACACGTCACGATATCGCAACATTTTTGACGTCTTGTTCTGTTTGACCACTTTGACCACAATTTCACAACACGTCGCGATATCACGACATTTCTCCATTTTACTTTCTCTCTCCTCTATGAACCGCGATAACGTGACATGTCACAATATCGTGGAATTTTTGCCTCTGCACTTTTCATTGCTTCTTTTGGTCACGATATCATGAAATTTTTTCTCTTTTCTCTTTTCCTCTGCTTCGGACCGCGATACTACAACATGTCACGATATCATGACATTTTCTCTTCATGCTCTATTTTGTCGTTCTTAGCCGCGAAAATGCGACATGTCGGTATATCGCGACATTTTCATTTTTCTTAGTCGTGACAGAGCAACATGTCGCGATATCGTGACACTTTCTTTTTCTTATCTGCGACAAAGCAACATGTCACAATATCACGACACTTTTTCTTTATGCTGTATTTTGCCGATCTGAATCACAAAAACGTGACATGTCACGATATCGCAACACTTTTTATTTTGTTGTTTTTTGTTCTTCCTTTGTTATTTTAGCATACGAGCCACTTTTGTCTTCTTGAAAAACATGCAAAAGGTGGGTCCCCAATTTTGGGGTGCGTTGTGGAGCAGCCACAACAAATGGTGACTCTGCTGGGAATTTCGATGAGAACCTAACCTAGAAATATACAAACTTGAATACAGGCATCAGCACATAAAAACATAAATAAATGTCGATAGATCAGAAATACATGAAACATTAGAATCATTAAGTATCAGCTCGGTGTGTGCAGTGTGTTCCATTTTCTATCGTTTGAAATTGATCCACATTCCATTGTCAGTTTTACATGAATGCATATGTGAGGTTGTGAATGACTTGCTCAGCATGATAAATATAACAACCTGCTTTATAAAAACTCAACCCTTATAGTGTCATACACAAACATTTAAACCTTTCAAACCCTCTTATAATCAACTACATTTATAATGAATTATTTATTAGCTTCCAAAGTTGGTTATGCGTCACTACTATCTTGAACCCATGTGCAAGTGAAAGTGAAATCAGAGCTTTGGGGAATACGATTCCCAACCTAAGCGATATGGGAGTTTAACCCTATCCTTACTACTATAATCTGGGATTCATTACCTCACTTTGGACAAAATGATTTAACTAGTTATGGATGAAATTGTTAGGCTAATCTGTTCGTTTGAGCAGTCAGTGGTCTTACTTTGAGATGACTACCCCATAATCCATGATTTGGCTTCATTTCTTTATTTCTTGGACCTTGGAGATGACTACCCATCCTTGCGAGGGACATGTAATACGATCCTTCCAATCCAATATTAATATGAAATGGAAAATATTAGTTTTTATTTCTTGGACCTTAGGGATGACTACCCATCCTTGCAAGGGACATGTAGTACGATCCTTCCAATCCAATATTAATATGAAATGGAAAATATTAGTTTTTATTTCTTGGACCTTGGGGATGACTACCCATCCTTGCGAGGGACATGTAGTACGATCCTTCCAATCCAATATTAAGATGAAATGGAAAATATTAGTTTTTATTTCTTGGACCTTGGGGATGACTACCCATCCTTACGAGGGACATGTAGTATGATCCTTCCAATCCAATATTTATGATAAAATGAAAAATGAAAGCTTTGGGGAATCGGATTCTCAACCTAAGCAAGATGAGAATTATGCCCTATCCTTACTACTCCATGTAGGTCAAATCATAGCTTTGGGGAGTTGGATCCTCAACCTAAGTTCGATGAGGATTTAACCCTATCCTTACTACTCTAGTTTTAGGCTTTAATCTTTATGGGAGTGGTAAAAACCACTATTTTAAGGATTATGTTGCATGATAGGATAGACACGAAATACTCCTTTCGCCTGACCTTTTCTTCCAAGCATGGTTTTGATCATTTTGCTCAATATCCTCTTTAATGTGCATGGAACATGCTTGGTTCAAGATAGTTCGGGCATCAGTTCCCAACCTTAGGATTTTTTTTTTATGTTATAGAATAACCCTAAGAGGATTTGACATATTTTAATGATTTGTATTTGAAATGCATATGCAACTAAGATGGCATGTATATGCAAAGTGGGATGTAATATGAATGCATTGCCTTTTGGAATTGCGTATAAAGTATTGCCATGATTTGTAAAACTGACTACTTCATGCATCACAAGTTTCAAACGATATTAGTTAAACTTTTGGTGTTATTTGCGGAGCTTTCTACAACACAATTTCAATGTTTCATATTTTCCTGATCTCAGGCATAAGTTGACATGTCAATTTTTTTTTTTTTTAGACAAACCAAACATATCAAATGAGGACGAACACAAAACTTAAATCCTAACTGAACTAGCAATCCTAAAAAAAAATGAAACTTGAAAATCCATACCAAAACCAAAAAAAATATAATACCAATCTCATATGACTTAAGGGCTAAAATAGTGCTTTAAAACATGCCCATTAACCGGTAACGTCAGATCCTTCCAGTCCAAAGCTCTTAATTTGAAGGTATTCTTCCCTAGGATTTTCGAAATTTGATAAGGGCCTAACCAAAGACAATCAAAATTTTGGTGATCCCCCTTCTCTTCATGTATTTTATCCCATAGTAAGACCAAATTCGAGATTCTGAAGGACTTAATTTTAGCTCTTTTATCAAACCATCTTTTAACCACATCTTGATGTTTGCTCATGTGGAGCATGGCTTATTCTCTTTTTTCATTAAGGTGCAGTAGATGACTTAATATGGCCTCAATGTGATTATGTGTTTCCAGGTATTCTTTCATGAAATGAAAGGTTTGCAGCTTCAAGTTTGCAAGAAAATTTGGATCTTGCCCATAAACCAAATGATAGGGTGTATCCCCTATTGAGTCCTTTTCTCTGATCCTATCTGCCCAAAGAGCAAAGTTTAACTGATTATGCCAATCCCAAGGGTTCTTTTCCAGTAATTTCTTAATGATGTTCAACAAATTTTTATTTGAGGATTCGGCCAAACCATTACCTTGAGGGTAATAGTTAGATGCAAATTTTAAACTCACATTATTGTCGTATGCCCAATTTGCAAATTGAGTAGAGGCAAAAGCCTTACCATTATCACTAACAATAGAATCAGGCATTCCAAACCTTGTTACGATATGATCTTCAAGGAATTTTATTACCACATCTGTAGTGGAATGCTTTGTAGGAATTGCTTCTGTCCACCTTGTGCAATAATCTATAGCCATGAGTATAAAATTATGGGAATCTAAAGAATTTGGGTTAATAACCCCAATGAAGTCTAATCCCCATTGTGTGAATGGTCTCATCTCAACTACAGGTTGCAATGGCATAGCTACATTTCTTTCTCTATTGGTAGCTACTTGACAGATATGGCAAGATCGTACATGAGCATGTGCATCTTTAAAAATACAAAGCCAATAATATCCTGCTCTCAGATTTGATGCGATGTTGCATTTGCCGCACCATGGCCAGTTCTGTATTTGCCATGAAATTCTTGCAAAACTTTGGCAACTTCTTCTTGATTCAAGCATCGTAAGTAAATCCCCTCGTGATTTTTCCTGTACAAAACACCGAATCTAATCAGATAATTGGCAGATTTATGTCTTAATTCTCTTCTTTGAGTGGAATTCATATATGATGGACACTTACTGTTTGATAGAAAATACACAATATCAACATACCAGTCATCCTTGAAAGTTAAATGAGAAAAAAGGTTAAATTATTGAAAGTTTTGGGGGATTCGGAATTGGTAATCAAACAGATTAAAGGACAATATACATATCACGATAAGAGACTGAGCCTTTATAGAACTAGGGTGATCGACCTCATTGAGGAATTTGACATGTTTAATATATCCCTTATTTCTAGGAAAGTAAATCGCATAGCTGATTCTCTTGTAGTCGCTGCAGGCATGTTAAATCCAGTGGACATAAAAAGGTGCAAGAAGTTCTCCTTCGAATTAGTCCCTTGTCCATCAATACCTGATAATGTCAAGAACCTCCAAGTTTTTGAAAATGACAGACACATTTAAATTTGTCACAAATTCAGGTATTTTTGAAAACCAAGTGATTGATGAGGATCAAAGGTGGCAAGAAGAAGCAAAAAACGAAAGTGAAGCTACATGTCAATTTAACAAAATACCTAAGGACATTGTATCTTTGGAGAATATATTCGATATGGGATATAAGGCCCGAAAAGGAAAAAGGGTTCCACTCCCTAAAGATGCTTGTGATTTAATTAATATAGGGAGTGCAGACAATCCACGGGAAGTATACATCGCAAAGGCATGTACAACTGACGAAAGAGAGAACATAATACATGCACTAAAATACTACGTAGATTGCATTGCTTGGAACTACAACAATTTGAAAACATACGATCAAAGCGTCATTACACACCATCCATATAAATCTGGACTCCAAACCTTTCAGACAAAGACAATGAACTGTTAACCCGTTATTGGAGCCCTTAATAGAAAAGGAGGTCAAGAGATTATTGGAAGCAAAGATCATTTTTCCTGTTAGGCACTCAACCTGGGTTGCTAACCTCGTTTCGGTGAGAAATAAGAGCGGAGAAATTAGGCTATGTATAGATTTTAGAAATCTCAACAAAGCCTCGCAAAAGGATAACTATCCATTGCCATCTATTGATGAAAGTTTGCAAACAGTGAATGGGTCCGAAATGATGTCTTTTCTTGATGGATATTCTGGATATAATCAAATTCTTTTTCATCCCAATGATAGGATTAAAATAGCCTTCACAACCAAATGGGGGACATTTGCCTACAAAAGAATGCCTTTTGGACTGTTAAATGCAGGCGCAACATTTCAACACGCCATGGATTATGCATTCAAAGGGCTCATAGGTAAATGTATCAACGTGTATGTGGATGATATTCCAGTATTCTCAAAGAAAAGAGAAGACCATGTCAAGGATTTGAAAAGGGTTCTTCAAAGATGTAGAGAGCATGGAATTTCTTTGAATCCCAAAAAATGCATCTTTGGAGTAATAGAAGGTAGATTGCTTGGTCACATCATTTTGAAAGAAGGTATATCCATTGACCCGAAAAGGATAGAAGCTATCCAAAACTTGCCTCTCCCAGGTAGCAAGAAGGAGTTGAGATCTTTCTTCGAGAAAATCAATTTTGTGAGGAAGTTTATTTCAGGCTTTGCTGAGATAGCTAAACCGCTGAACGAGATGCTTAAAAAGGATGTAGAATTCAGATGGAACGAATTAAGTAGGGTGGCATTCCAAAAAATTAAGGATGCTATTTCTAAAGCCCATGTCCTCATAAGTCCAGATTATTCTAAACCTTTCTTTATTTATGCTTTTGCATCAGAACACTCTTTTGCAAGTGTGTTGACTCAAAAATATGAAGATAGTGCAGAGCTTGGTCACATCATTTTGAAAGAAGGTATATCCATTGACCCAAAAAGGATAGAAGCTATCCAAAACTTGCCTCTCCCAGGTAGCAAGAAGGAGTTGAGATCTTTCTTCAAGAAAATCAATTTTGTGAGGAAGTTTATTTTAGGCTTTGCAGAGATAGCTAAACTGCTGAACGAGATGCCTAAAAAGGATGTAGAATTCAGATGGAACAAATTAAGTAGGTTGGCTTTCCAAAAAATTAAGGATGATATTTCTAAAGCCCTTGTCCTCATAATTCCAGACTATTCTAAACCTTTCTTTATTTATGCTTTCCAATCAGAACACTCTTTTGCAAGTGTGTTGACTCAAAAATGTGAAGATAGTGCAGAAAATCCCATAGCGTTTTTAAGTGTGCCTTTGAAAGATACTCAATTGAGGTATTCCATCCTCGATAAGCAAATGTACGCTCTTTTCAAAATGGTAAAAAAATTTCGACACTACATTGTACATAGCAGAGTCTTTGCCATTGTGCCTGACCCGGCTGTTAAAACAATGTTTGTGCAAAATGAGCTAGGTGAAAGAAGAGGTAAATGGATCTCTACTATTCAAGAATTTGATCTTGAAATTCAACCTATGAAACTAGTTCACGGACAGGGACTTGTGAATATGATTGCTGAGAATAATCCTCAAATGACATGCCAATATTCAAATGCAGAGCATATTTCTAAGGATGACTGGTATGTTGATATTGTGTATTTTCTATCAAACGGTAAGTGTCCATCATGTATGAATTCCACTCAAAGAAGAGCATTAAGACTTAAATCTGCCAATTATCTAATTAGATCCGGTGTTTTGTATAGGAAAAATCATGAGGGGATTTACTTACAATGCCTGAATCAAGAAGAAGCTGCCAAAGTTTTGCAAGAATTTCATGGCAAATATAGAACTGGCCATGGTGCGACAAATGCAACAGCACATCAAATCCTGAGAGTAGGATATTATTGGCCCCGTATTTTTAAAGATGCACATGCTCACGTACGATCCTGCCATATCTATCAAGTAACTGCCAATAGAGAAAGAAATGTAGCTATGCCATTGCAACCTGTAGTTGAGATGAGACCATTCGCACAATGGGGATTAGACTTCATTGGGGTTATTAATCCAAATTCTTCATATTCCCATAATTTTATATTCACGGCTATAGATTATTGCACAAGGTGGACAGAAGCAATTCCTACAAAGCATTCCACTACAGATGTGGTAATAAAATTCCTTAAAGATCATATCGTAACAAGGTTTGGAATGCCTGATTCTATTGTTAGTGATAATGGTAAGGCTTTTGCCTCTACTCAAGTTGCAAATTGGGCATACGACAATAAGGTGAGTTTAAAATTTGCATCTAACTATTACCCTCAAGGTAATGGTTTGGCAGAATCCTCAAATAAAAATTTGTTGAACATCATTAAGAAATTATTGGAAAAGAACCCTCGAGATTGGCATAATCAGTTAAAATTTGCTCTTTGGGCAGATAGGATCAGAGAAAAGGACTCAATAAGGAATACACCCTATCATTTGGTTTATGGGAAGGATCTAATTTTTCCTGCAAACTTGAAGCTACAAACCCTTCATTTCATGGAAGAATACCTGGGAATAGATAATCACATTGAGTCCAGATTAAGTCATCTACTGCACCTTGATGAAAAAAGAGAAGAAGCCATGCTCCACATGAGAAAACATCAAGATGTGGTTAAAATATGGTTTGATAAAAGAGCTAAAATTAAGTCCTTTAGAATCTCGAATTTGGTCTTACTATGGGATAAAAGACATGAAGAGAAGGGGGATCACCAAAAGTTTGATTGTCTTTGGTTAGGCAATTACCAAATTTCAAAAATCCTAGGGAAGAATACCTTCAGATTAAGAGCTTTGGATTGGAAGGGTCTGACGTTACCGGTTAATGGGCATGTTTTAAAGCACTATTTTAGCCCTTAAGTCGTATGAGATTGGTATTATATTTTTTTGGTTTTGATATGGATTTTCAAGTTTCATTTTTTTTAGGATTGCTAGTTCAGTTAGGATTTAAGTTTTGTGTTCTCCCTCATTTGATATGTTTGGTTTGTCTAAAAAAAAAAAAAATGAGATGTCAACTTATGCCTGAGATCAAGAAAATATGAAACATTGGAATTGTGTTGTAGAAAGCTCCACAAGTAACACCAATAGTTTAACTAATATCGTTTGAAACTTGTGATGCATGAAGTAGTTAGTTTTACAAATCATGGCAATACTTTATCCGCAATTCAAAAAGGCAATGCATTCATATTACATCCCACTTTGCATATACATGCCATCTTAGTTGCATATGCATTTCAAATACAAATCATTAAAATATGTCAAATCCTCTTAGGGTTATTCTATAACATAAAAAAAAAAAATCCTAAGGTTGGGAACTGATGCCCAAACTATCTTGAACCAAGCACGTTCCATGCACATTAAAGAGGATCTTGAGAAAAATGATCAAAACCATGCTTGGAAGAAAAGGTCAGGCGAAAGGAGTATTTCATTTATGTCCTATCATGCAACATAATCCTTAAAACAATGGTTTTTACCACTCCCATAAAGCTTAAAGCCTAAAACCAGAGTAGTAAGTATAGGGTTAAATCCTCATAGAACTTAGGTTGAGGATCCAACTCCCCAAAGCTCTGATTTGACCTACATGGAGTAGTAAGGATAGGGCATAATTCTCATCTCGCTTAGGTTGAGAATCCGATTCCCCAAAGTTTCTATTTTTTATTTTATCATAAATCTTGGATTGGAAGGATCATACTACATGTCCCTCACAAGGATGGGTAGTCATCCCCAAGGTCCAAGAAATAAAAACTAATATTTTCCATTTCATCTTAATATTGGATTGGAAGGATCGTACTACATGTCCCTCGCAAGGATGGGTAGTCATCCCCAAGGTCTAAGAAATAAAAACTAATATTTTCCATTTCATATTAATATTGGATTGGAAGGATCATACTACATGTCCCTAGCAAGGATGGGTAGTCATCTCCAAGGTCCAAGAAATATAAACTAATATTTTCCATTTCATCTTAATATTGGATTGGAAGGATCGTACTACATGTCCCTCGCAAGGATGGGTAGTCATCCCCAAGGTCCAAGAAATAAAGAAATGAAGCCAAATCATGGATTATGGGGTTAAGTATGCTCATGCATGGCAGCATGTCTCAAAGCAAGACCACTGATTGCTCAAACAAAAAAAATAGCCTGACAATTTCATCCATAACTGGTTAAATCATTTTGTCCAAAGTGAGGTAATGAATCCCAAATCAGAGTAGTAAGGATAGGGTTAAATTCCCATCTCGCTTAGGTTGGGAATCCTATTCTCCAAAGCTCTGATTTCACTTTCACTTGCACATGGGTTCAAGATAGTAGTGACACATAACCAACTTTGGAAGCTAATAAATAATTCATTATAAATGTAGTTGATCATAAGAGGGTTTGACAGGTTTAAATGTTTGTGTATGACACTATAAGGGTTGATTTTTTATAAAGCAGGTTGTTATATTTATCATGCTGCGCAAGTCATTTACAACCTCACAAATGCATTCATGTAAAATTGACAATGGAATGTGGATCAATTTCAAACAATAGAAAATAGAACACACTGCACACACCGAGCTGATACTTAATGATTCTAATGTTTCATGTATTTCTGATCTATCAAAATTTTTTTATGTTTTTATGTGCTTACGTCTGTATTCAAGTTTGTATATTTCTAGGTTAGGTTCTCACCGAAATGCTCAGGAACATTTCCCAGAAGAGTCGCCATTTGTTGTGGCTACTCCATAATGCACCCCAAAATTGGGGACCCACCTTTTGCATATTTTTCAAGAAGACAGAAGTGGCTCGTATGCTAAAAGAACAAAGGAAGAACAAAAGACAGCAAAATGAAGTGTCGCGATATCGCGACATGTCGTGTTTTCACGATTCAGATCGGAAAAATACAGCATAAAGAAAAAGTTTCGCGATATCGCAACATGTTGCTCTGTCATGGCTAAGAAAAAAAAAGTGTCGCGATATCGTGACATGTTGCTCTATCGTGGCTAAGAAAAAATGGAGAAATGTCACGATATCACGACGTGTTGTGAAATCGTGATCAAAGTGGTCAAACAGAACAAGACACCAAAAATGTCGCGATATCATGACGTGTTTCATTATCGCGATGCAAGACAAAGAACCAAGTTGAAGACTCAAAGTTGTCGTGATATCACAATATGTCATGTTTTCACGATGTTTGACAGGTAAAAGAGCTAAGTACAAAAATTGTTGCGATATCATGACATGTCATGTTTTCACGACTTATCACAAAATCATGGTCAAAGGCAGCAAGAGGAACAGTCAATACAAAGTTGTCGCGATATCGCGACACGTCGTGTTTTCGCAACCTGAAGACGAGATGAAGGGCAAGGAGAAAAAAACATCGCGATATCGTGACATGTTAGGTTTTCACGACAGGAAAGTGAGGAAGGAACAAATGAAAGAAATTGTTGTGAAATCACGATAGGTTGCTGATGCATGAGCATCTAGTGGCATCTGATGCAGAGGCATCCAGTTGCGGGAGGGCCACTTCTGAAGAGTCGGTTCGAGAAGAAGAAGAAGGCAAGGAAAATTTTGCTAAGGCAAAAGTTGAAAGGAGTAGCAAAATTGTGACGTCACGATTTCGCGACATTGCAAAATTGCGATGTCAAGGTGAGGCGGAGGCAGAGGAAGAAAGTAGTGGTGAAATTGTGATGTCGCAAAATCGCAACGTCGAAGGGAGGCCAAGGCGGGAGTCGAGAGCAGTAGCGAAATCACGACATCGTGATTTCACGATGTTGCAAAATCGTGATGTCGAAGGGAGGCCAAGGCGAGAGTCGAGAGCAGTAGCGAAATCGCGATGTCAAAGGGAGGCCAAGGCGGGAGTTAGCAACAGGAGTGAAATCGCGACGTCGCCATTTCGTGACGTCATGAAATTGCGATGTCAGAAGGAAATTAAGGCAAGGGCGGAGGTTTTGTCACGATATCGCGACATCCCGATGTCGCAACATCAGACATAAAGCAAGGCGAAGCGGAGGCTTTGTCGTGATATCGCGGCGTCGCGATATCACAACGTCGCGATATCACGACATCAAGTGAAAACCAAGGCAAGACGAGAGTTGGTCGTGATATCGCGACATGTCGTGATATCATGACCAAAAGGGCAAGAAAGCACAGGGAGGCCAGAATGTCCACGACGGAGAGAGAAGAAGGCGAAGAAGGAGAAGGAGATGGCGAGAAAACCACGATAGGCGGTATTTTCGGGGACCGTTCAAAGACGACACGTGGCACCAAGGTGCAGTAAAGACAAATAAGAACCAAGAAGCACGGGAAACGAAAAGGATGGGCGTGTAGAGTTTTCTAATAGAAGCGGCGATGACAAGGACCGTGCAGAGTGGGGTCTTAAATCGGGTTGGTGTCCCAATTTTTGTGTTGATGTTCTAGAGGGTCGAGGCCTCTATAAAAACCTAGTCTTTGTAATAAATCAGGTTGGTGTCCCGATTAATGCGTAAGAGGGTCGGGGCCTCTATAAAAACCCAATTTAATGTAATAGATAGGGGTGGTGGATCGGAGATTGCACGTAGAGTGTGGAAGGGAGAAGACCAAGCCGAGCGCTGGTCATTGTAAAGCCTACAGGCTGTTTATGTATGCATTTTCAGATTAATAGATGAAATTTTTTGGATTTGCGTGAGTGTGAGAGCGTGTGATTTTTCTCGGTCCCCCATCAGTGGTATCAGAGCTAATGTTCCTGAGTGTGTAACAGATCGCCGGACGTGAGGTAGTTACACCAAGATCTGTGGTAGGGTTCTAAGAGAGAGAGTGAGTTAGGGTCTTTGAGTGCGTAAGCAGATTTGTCAAGCATGAGGCAGTTTATGCCAAGACCTGATAGAAAAATGCATCCCCGAAGAATTTGGGATAGCAAGAGCGATATGATGACAATAGAAGAGTTCGAAGCTTTGCAGCGGCAACTTAAAGCCCTGCAAGAGGAGTGGCTCAAAATAAAATTACGAGAGCAAGAGGAGCGACACAGAAGGTGTGAAGAAAGACAAAAGCTAAAGCTGAAGAAGGCTGCATGCAAAGAAGAGTGCAGCAATGCCAGGATCTGCCTGGAAGAAGGCAGAAATTTAACTGGCCCAGAAGAGGAGTGTAAGCAGGTTGTAGAGGTGTGCAGCAGTGCCGGGACCTTCCTGGAAGAAGATAGAGATTTTTTTGGGTAGGAGAAGGGGTTGAAACAAACTGTAGAGGCAGATGAATGTTTGGAGGTTTTGCAGGAGGCAGCAACCAGACCATGCAGAAGTGAAGATCACTTCTCCACTAACCTTGGGTGTCTGATGCAGCAGCATCCAGTGGCATCTGATGCAGAGGCATCTAGTTGCGGGAGGGCCACTTCTGAAGAGTTGGCTTAGAAAGAAGAAGAAGAAGGCAAGGAAAATTTTGCTAAGGCAAAAGTTGAAAGGAGTAGCAAAATCACGACGTCAAGGCGAGGTGGAGGCAGAGGAAGAAAGCAATGGCAAAATTGCAACATCACAATTTTGCGATGCAAAATCATGATTTCAAAGGGAGGACAAGGCGAAAGTCGAGAGCAGTAGCGAAATCGTGACGTCACGAAATCGTGACGTCGAAGGGAGGCCAAGGCAGGAGTCGAGAGCAGTAGCAAAATTGCGATGTCGTGATTTTATGACATCGTGAAATCACGACGTCAAAGGGAGGCCAAGGCAGGAGTTAGCAGCAAGAGCTAAATCATGACGTCATGATTTTTTGACATCACGAAATCGTGACAGCAGAAGGAAATTGAGGCAAAGGCGGAGGTTTTATCATGATATCGCAACATCGCGATATCGCGACGTCACGATGTCGTGACATTAGATGTAAAGCAAGGCGAAGCGGAGGCTTTGTCGTGATATCGTGACGTCGCGATATCGCGACATCAAGTGAAAACCAAGGCAAGGCGAGAGTTGGTCACGATATCGTGACATGTCACGATATCACGACCAAAAGGGCAAGAAAGCGCAAGGAGGCCAAAATGTCACGATATCATGACAAATAGAGAAGAAGGCAAAGAAGGAGAAGGAGATGGCGGGAAAACCACGACAGGTGATATTTTTGGGGACCGTTCAAAGATGACACGTGGCACCAAGGTGTAGTTAAGACAAACAAGAACCAAGAACCATGGGAAATGAAAAGGATGGGCACGCAGAGTTTTCTGACGAAAGCGACGGTGACAGGGACCGTGCGAAGTGGGGTCTTAAATAAGGTTGGTGTCCCAATTTTTGTGTTGTTGTTCTAGAGGGTCGAGGCCTCTATAAAAACCTAGTCTTTGTAATAAATCGGTTTGGTGTCCCGATTAATGCATAAGAGGGTCGGGGCCTCTATAAAAACCTAGTTTAATGTAATAGATAGGGGTGGTGGATCGAAGATTGCACGTAGAGTGTGGAAGTGAGAAGACCAAGCCGAGCGCTGGTCATTGTAAATCCTGCGGGTTGTTTATGTATGCATTTTCAAATTAATAGATGAAATTTTTTGGATTTGTGGGAGTGTGAGAGCGTGTGATTTTTCTCGGTCCCCCATCAGTTGCGTTTTATCGATCTATCAGCAGCAACAGAGGCGAAGATAGAAAAATGTCGTGAAATCGCGACATGTTTCATTTTTGCGATTTAGGATGACTTATAAGCTAAGCAAGGGAAATATGTCATGATATCGCGACATGTCGAAGTTTCACGATCGAAAGCAACCAAAGTGAACGTAGAGGAAAAATGTTGCGATATCGCGACGTGTCGGAGTTTCACGGCTAAAAACAATAAAATGCAGCTTGAAGAAAAAGTGTCGCGATATCGCAACATGTCGCATTTTCACGGCTCCAAGCAACAGAGTAAAGCAAAACGAAAAAGTGTCACAATTTCACGACATGTCATGTTTTCACGACAGAAAGCAAGGAGAAAGAATAAAAGTGAAAAGTGTCGTGATATCACGACATATTGCATCCTTGTGACCAAAGACATAAAAACATCGTAATATTGCGACATGTCTTATTTTTGTGATAGAAGAAGAAGAGCTAAGCTGTGGACATAAAAATGTTGCGATATTGCGACATACTATTTCTTGTTGTGATTCACGATGGGCCATTACAGAGTATACAGGGGAGGTGCTAAACATGTGGCACGAAGGTGTTAGGGTTATGGCGTAGTGCTTCAGGACCAACGGTTATAGTTAGCAGAGAAGACCAAATGTTTCCACGCCCAAGCAGAAAGTCAAAAACAACAAAGAGTCAGGGAAGACGAAACGAAGCGATCTGGAAAATGAAATGAAGTGTCACAGAGCGAAATAGAAAGCCATACCAAAAATTTTAAAAGCAAAAGCCAATGACAAGTACAGGGGTCAGAAATCGTTGCGAGCAAAGTTGCAGAGCTGAAGGCGATAGGCCATTCTGGGCCTGTTTTGGAGCATTTTCCTCCATTTGTTCTGGTTTGATAAAGCTGGAAATTTTTGTTATTGTAAACTGATATATTTTTAATACAGAAAATCTCAAAGAGTTGCATCTCATTGACAAGAAAGAAGGAGCTATCTTTTGCATGTGATATTAAATGTTTATTTTTCCCCTTTTCAGATTTTAGGCTTATAGGTGGAGTTTAATGCAAGTTATCTTGGTTGCTTCATGCAAATGTCTAAATCTGAAAATCGTAATTAAAACCCCAGAAACCAGCACTTAACTTATCTGGATTGTGCATGTTCTACAGGTTCAATAGGTTAGGTTGTATGCAGAAAACCTCATATCTTTGGTTTTGTCAAAATAGGATCGCAGCGCTCTGAATGTACTTTAGTTTCATTTTCTTTGTGTTTTATTTTCATTATTTTTGCACTTTTATTTTCTAGAAAGTCTAACTTCATTTTAATTTACAGTCATTGAAATAAACATTTGAAAATCTATTGAAATCTGAAAATAAAATAATTTTATCGTTAAGATTGATTCACATTGAGTTCATTCTGATCAAACGAACAATCATTAAGGCTTTAAATAAAATAAACCAGCAGTGCCACTTTTTTACGATTACTTGCAACCACCGAGGTATTCCAAGCATTCAAATTGAATATTATTATTTATGCAAAATGCTAACATAGCGGAGACCTTGGAGAAATTATTTATTTAATTTCTTTGCAAGAGGGGATTTGGAACTCAAATCCTATTGGAGAGTGTGTTTTCACAATTGGGTGAAAATACCACTCAACAAGTCCAAATATTTATTCTATTATATCTTTGATTATTTATATATATTCTATTCTATTGTTCAATATTGGTGTTCTTTATATGCTTATTTTACTTGTACATTTATTTGTGTATGCACAATTTATTGTGTTTGACATGACAATGTTTTGACATGTGTGAATGTATCATATTCTAAGTAGTTTAAATTTATTCGTGTATATGTATATATTTATGTATTTCCTAATTTTGTATTTTATTACTTTGTATTTGTTGTTAGAGGTTTTTTTTGTTATAGATATTCTTTTGTATGTGACATGACATATTCATAACCTATTGTATATGATATTAAATTGTGTGTGTATTTGTATATATTTGAACTTTTATGTATTTTATAATTTTAATATTTATTTATATTTGTTTTGTTTGTATTTTCTTTTTCTATTATATCTTTAATTGTTATGTATATTCTATTCAATTTTTAAAATTGGTGTTCATATTTTACTTGTATATTTATTTGTATGCACAATTTACCTTGAATGTTTTGACATGTGTGATTGTATCTTATGAAGTAGTCTAAATGTATTTGTGTATATGCATATTTATGTATTATTTAATTTTGTGATTTATTACTTTTTATTTGGGTATTTGTTGTTATATGTATTTTGACTTACACTTGTGCATTGTACATTTTCTTTTGTATGTAACATGACATTGTTTGTGTATTTTGTATATGATATTAAATTGTGTATGATATTAAATTGCTTGTGTATATGTATACATTTGATCTTTTGTGTATTCTATAATTTAAAAATTTATTCTACTTTTGGTATATGTTATGCTTGTATTTTTTTTCTATTATATATTGATTATTTGTGTATATTCTATTCAATTGTTTAAAATTGGTATTCTTTATATAGTTATTTTGCTTGGATATTTACTTGTATGCATAATTTATTGTGTTTAACATGATAATGTTTTGATATATGTGAGTGTGTCCTATTTTGAGTAGTCTAAATTTATTTGTGTATATGTATATGTTTATGTATTGTCCAATTTTGTATTCTACTACTTGTTATTTATGTTTTTGTTGTTATAGGTTTTTTTACCTTTTGTATGTGACATGACATTGTTTATTTAACTATATTCTATTGTATATGATATTAAATTATTTGTGTATTTGTATATATTTGATCTTGCGTGTGTTCTATAGTTTAAATATTTATTTTATTTCGTTCCAATCCCACAAGCATGTCCATGCATAGTCAGTAGCCTGATCTGACTCCTCTGCGTGTTGCACCTAACTAATGATGACAATCTATTTTATGTTTGTATGGCGATCCCCTTCATGCCACGTGTTGAACCAAACTGATGAAAATAGTGGGAACCCTGTGCGTCCGACGGTCACCATCTCACATCGAGTTATCATTAACCGGACGATGGATGTGTTGGAAACCTTCACTAATAGTTCCCTGCCAGCTACGCTGATAGATACTAAAATTTGTGATTGTAACCAATTCATCTATGTAACCAAAAAAATATATATTTATTTTATTTGGGTATTTGTTTTTTGCTTGTACTTTTCTATGCACAATTTATTGTGTTTGATATTAACATTGTTTTAACATGTGTGAGTGTATCCTATTTTAAGTAGTCCATATTTATTTGTGTATATGTATATATTTATGTATTTTTAAATTTGTTATATTATTACTTATTGTTTAGGTATTTGTTGTTATAGGTTTTTTGACTTATACTTTTGCATGTAACATGACATTGTTTGTGTATTTTGTATATATAATATTTTGTGTATTCTATAATTATATTTATTTTTTTTGGGTATTTATTTTGCTTGTATTTTTCTTTTCTATTCAATTATTCAAAATTGGTATTATTTATATACTTATTTTGCTTGGATATTTATTTGTATGCACAATTTATTATAATTGATTGACATGAATGAGTGTATCCTATTCGTAGTTTAAAATTATTTGTGTATATGCATTTATATTTACGTATTGTCTAGTTTTATATTTTATTATTTGTTGTTTGGGCAGTTGTTATTATAGATTTTTGACATATACTTTTACATACATGTATCTTCTTTTGAATGTGAGATAACATTGTTTATAATTCTATATGATATTAAATTGTTTGTCTATTTGTGTATATTTGATGTTTTATGTATTTTATAATTTAAATATTTATTCTATTTTGATATTGGTATTATTTATATACTTATTTTGCTTGGATATTTATTTGTATGCACATTTTATTACAATTGATTGACATGAATGAGTGTATCCTATTCATAGTTTAAAATTATTTGTGTATATGCATATATTTACGTACTGTCTAATTTTATATTTTATATTTTGTTGTTTGGGTAGTTGTTATTATAGATTTTTGACATATACTTTTGCATACATGTATTTTCTTTTGAATGTGAGATAACATTGTTTATAATTCTATATGATATTAAATTATTTGTCTATTTATGTATATTTGATGTTTTGTGTATTCTATAATTTAAATATTTATTCGTAATTGATATTTGTTTAGCTTGTATTTTTGTTGGCTATTATATCTTGTATTATTTACTTATATTCTATTATGGTTATTTTAAAATCTTTTAGATATATAGGTGAACATTGTAGATATCGTAATTATGACTAAGCCTAAAATACTGGTTGATAGACTATTTCATCTACCACCAAAAGAAAGGGGAAATGACATAATAGGTGTAGATATGAGATGAATAGCATTAAAGAAAAGCATAATGAACGCTAAGGAGGATGATAAAAGGAGGAAATACTTGTTTGAACAAGAAATAAGTAGAGGACTATGTTGAAGATAATCAAAATATGAATAAATAAAAATAACGAATACAACTTAGGATTTATGAATGTAATACAAATTTGTATTCTATTTTAATCATGTAGGTTGTATGCATAGGTTCTAGTATTAAAAAAGCAAATAGGCAAGGTGGTAGTCCAAGAAGGAAGCATTTTTCAAAGAAGTGTTGTGGCTACTCCACAATGTACCCCAAAATTGGGGACCCACATTTTTGCATATTTTTCAAGAAGACCGAAGCGGCCCATATGCTAAAGATCAAAGGAAAAGCAAAATACCGCAACGAGAAAAAAGTGTCGCGATATCACATGTTGCATTTTCGCGGTCCAAAGCAAGGAGAAAAAACAAGAAGAAAAAAGTGTCGCGATATCGCGACATGTTGCATTTTCACAACTGAGAGTAACAAAAGAGAGCAAGGAGGCAAAAGTGTCGTGATATCGTGACATGTTGCATTTTCGTGGTCCAAAGCAAGGAGAAATAGCAAGAAGAAAAAGTGTCGTGATATCGTGACATGTTGCATTTTCGCGACAAAAATAGAAGAGAAAGAGTAATAAGGAAAAAGTGTCGCGATATCGCGACATGTTGCATTTTCGTGACCAAAAGAGAAGAGAAAGAGTAAGAAAGAAAAAGTGTCGCGATATCGCGACATGTTGCATTTTCGTGACCAAAATAGAAGAGAAAGAGTAAGAAGGAAAAAGTGTCGCGATATCGCGACATGTTGCATTTTTGCGACCAAAAGAGAAGAGAAAGAGTAAGAAGGAAAAAGTGTTGTGATATCGTGACATGTTGCATTTTTGCGACCAAAAGAGAAGAGAAAGAGTAAGAAGGAAAAAGTGTCACGATATTGAGACATGTTGCATTCTCGCGACCAAAAGAGAAGAGAAAAAGGAAGAAGGAAAAAGTGTCGCGATATCACGACATGTTACATTCTCACGACCAAAAGAGAAGAGAAAGAGTAAGAAGGAAAATGTGTCACTCTCGCGACCAAAAGAGAAGAGAAAGAGTAAGAAGGAAAAAGTGTCGTGATATCGTGACATGTTGCATTTTCACGACCAAAAGAAACAAAAGAGGACAAAGAGGCAGAAGTGTCACGATTTCATGACATGTCGCATTTTCACTATGCAAGAAGAAGAACCAAGCTGAAGACAGAAATGTCATGATTTTGAGACATGTTGCTTTTTTGTGACTCAAAAAGGGCAGGTAGACAACTGAAAAAAGAAGTGTGACAGTGAACGGAAGTCAGTACGACGGTTATAGGGTTCGTGCGATATCGCGACCAAAATAGAAGATAAAGAGTAAGAAGGAAATAGTGTAGCGATATCGTGACATGTTGCATTCTCACGACCAAAATAGAAGAGAAAGAGTAAGAAGGAAAAAGTGTCGTGATATTGCGACATGTTGCATTTTCATGACCAAAAGCAACAAAAGATGACAGAGAGGCATAAGTGTCACGATTTCGTGACATGTCGCATTTTTGCTATGCAAGAAGAAGAACCAAGCTGAAGACATAGAAATGTCACAATTTTGCGACATGTTGCTTTTTCGCGACTCAAAAAGGGTAGGCAGGTAGCTGAAATAAGAAGTGTGATAGTGAAAAAAAGTCAGTACGACGATTATAGGGGTTGTTACAGAGTGAAATCATCGAGAGGTGGATATACCGAATGTCATAGTTGATTGACAGGTGGACAGAGTCTACAGTGGCATCATTGAACAAAATGTGGCACCAGGGTGTAATGTTTATGGTGTAATGCTCCATGCAAACGATTACAGTCAACGATGAAGATTTACTTGCGACGAATCAGCACAACCACATAGCAGATTTTCACTAAACACTACACACATCAACCAATGTACAGGGTGGATACATGTTGAAATATGACCATATGAGGCCATTGTATGTCCAACGCATGGTGTTTGCCTCTATGGTATAAATTCCACACGTATCAAAGATTTAATATGTGGGTCCTACCTTAAGATCTTGCTAGTCACGTATTAAATCAAATATTAATGTGGGGTATCATTATGTTTTAAAGTATCATCAAAAGCCCATAACGTATGTGGAGAATAACGATAAAACAATGCAATATGGTGAAATGCTTATGATGAAGGCATTATGTGAAGAAAAAAAAAGAGGAAATGTGTTGAACACTGCAAAATAGATATTATTAAAGGGGTCGTTTCAATGACGCTTCAATTATGAACAAAGAGCCAAAAACAATGAAGAGGCATGGGAAAGAGAAACGAAAGGCTTTGGGAAGTGAAACGAAGGGTCACAAAATGGAAATGAAGAGCCACACCAGAAATTTTAAAATGGGAAGCAAAGACATGCATAAGGGGTTGGAAACTGCTGCAAGTAGAGTTGCAGATTTGAAGGCAAGAGGGCCATTTTGGAGTTGTTTGGGCTGTTTTTCTTCCATGGGCTGGTTTGGGAAAACCAAAAATTTATGTTATTGTAAAATGACAAAGTTTTAATATAGAAAATTTTAGAAAGTTGCATCTTATGGACAAGAAAGGAGGAGTCATTTTCTGCATGCAAGATTAAATGTTTATTTTTTTCTCTTTTCATATTTTAGGCTTGTAAATGGAGTTTATGCAAGTTTCTTGATTGCTTCATGCGAATGTTTAAATCTGAAAACCTCATTTAAAACCCTAGGAGCCAGCACTTAGCTTATCCGGATTGTTCTTGTTTTGCAAATCCAATAGGTTAGGTTGAATGCAAGAAAACCTCATATCTTCGGTTTTGTCGGAATAGGATAGCATCAAATTGAAGGTATCATGTGTTTCATTTTCTGCATTTCATTTTCATTTTTCTGCATTTTTTTTTTTTTCAGAAATTTTAACTTTTTTTTTTTATTGTCAGGCATTAAAATAAACATTTTAAAATTTCATTTTCGGAGTTGTTTAGTATTTTTAAAAATTCACCGAAGTTGTTGTTTTATTGCAGATTTTAAAAATCCGAAAATAGAAAATTTCCATTTTGGACCGGAATTTCATTTTTTTAATTTTGTTTTGCACTCATGAGCCTATGATGACATTCCCTTCATGAAAATTCCAATTTCATTGAAGGAGTTATGTTTTATGGCATTCTCACAAACATAAATCCTTCAATGAAATTGGAATTTTCATGAAGGGAATGTCATCATAGGCTCATGAGTGCAAAACAAAACTGAAAAAATGAAATTTCGGCCCAAAATGGAAATTTTTTATTTTTGGATTTTTAAAATCTGCAATAAAACTTCGGTGAATTTTTAAAAATACTAAACAACTCCGAAAATGAAATTTTAAAATGCGTATTGGAAGTCTGAAGTATAACCTATGCAATGGTGAAATTATTTTTGGATTTTGAAAATTTTTAAATGTTTATTTTAATGCCTAAAAATTAAAAAAAAAATTAAAATTTCTGAAAAAAAAATAAAATGCAGAAAAATGAAAATGAAATGTAGAAAATGAAACACATGATACCTTTAGTTTGATGCTATCCTATTCTGACAAAACCGAAGATATGAGGTTTTTTTGCATGCAACCTAACCTATTGGATTTGCAAAACAAGCACAATCCGGATAAGCTAAGTGCTGGCTCCTAGGGTTTTAAATGAGGTTTTAAAATTTAAACATTCATATGAAGCAATCAAGAAACTTGCATAAACTCCATTTACAAGCCTAAAATCTAAAAAGGGAAAAAATAAACATTTAATCTTGCATGTAGAAAATGACTCATTTTTTCTTATCCATAAGATGCAACTTTCTGAAATTTTCTGTATTAAAACTTTGTCATTTTACAATAACAAAAAATTTTGGTTTTCTCAAACCAATCCATAGAAAAAAAACAACCCAAACAAGTCCAGAATGACCCTCTTGCCTTCAAATCTACAACTTTGCTTGCAGCAGTTTCCAACCCCTTGTGCATGCCTTTGCTTCCCCTTTTAAAATTTTTGGTGTGGCTCTTCGTTTCCATTTTTTGACCCTTCGTTTCATTTCCCAAAGCCTTTCGTTTCGCTTTCCCATGCCTCTTCGTTGTTTTGGCTCTTTGTTCACAACTGAAGCATCATCGAAACGACCCCTTCAATAATATCTATTTTGTAGTGTTCAACACATTTCCTCTTTTTTTTCCTTCAAATAATGCCTTCATCATAAGAATTTCACCATATTGCATTGTTTTGTCCTTATTCTCCACATACGTTATGGGCTTTTGATGATACTTTAAAACATAATGATACCCCACCTTAATATTTGATTTAATACACGACTAGCAAGATCTTAAGGTATGACCCACATCTTAAATCTTTGATACGCGTGGAATTTATACCATAGAGGCAAACACCATGCGTTGGACATATAATGGCCTCATCTGGTCATATTTGAACACGTATCCACCTTGTACATTGGTTGATGTGTGTAGTGTTTGGTGACAATCTACTACGCGGTTGTGCTGATCCATCACAAATAAACCTTTGTCGTTGATTGTAATCATTTGCATGGAGCATTACACCATAAACCTTACACCTTGGTGCCACATTTTTTTTAGTGTTGCCACTGTAGACTCTGTCCACCTGTCAACCAATGATGACGTTCGGTATATCCACCGCTCGATGATTTCACTCTGTAACGGCCCCTGTAACCGCCATACTGACTTTCGTTCACTGTCACACTTCTTATTTTAGTTGCCTGCTTGCCCTTTTTGAGTCGCAAAAAAGCAACATGTCACAAAATCGTGAAAAAGCAACATGTCACGAAATCGCGACATTTCTATGTCTTCAGCTTGGTTCTTCTTCTTGCATCGTGAAAATGCGACATGTCACAAAATCGTGACACTTCTACCTCTTTGTCCTCTTTTGTTGCTTTTGCCCGTGAAAATGCAACATGTCGCGATATCGCGACACTTTTTCCTTCTTACTCTTTCTCTTCTCTTTTGGTCATGAAAATGCAACATGTCGCGATATCACGACACTTTTTCCTTCTTACTCTTTCTCTTATATTTTGGTCGCAAAAATGCAACATGTCGCGATATCGCGACACTTTTTCCTTCTTACTCTTTCTCTTCTCTTTTTGTCGTGAGAATGCAACATGTCGCGATATCGAGACACTTTTTCCTTCTTACTATTTCTCTTATCTTTTGTTCACGAAAATGCAACATGTCATGATATTGTGACACTTTTTCCTTCTTACTCTTTCTCTTCTCTTTTGATCGCGAAAATGCAACATGTCGTGATATCGCGACGCTTTTTCCTTCTTACTCTTTCTCTTCTCTTTTGGTCGCGAAAATGCAACATGTCGTGATATCACGACACTTTTTCCTTCTTACTCTTTCTCTTCTCTTTTGGTCGCAAAAATGCAACATGTCACGATATCGCGACACTTTTTCCTTCTTACTCTTTCTCTTCTCTTTTGGTCACGAGAATGCAACATGTCGCGATATCGCGACACTTTTTCCTTCTTACTCTTTCTCTTCTCTTTTGGTCACAAGAATGCAACATGTCGCGATATCGCGACACTTTTTCCTTCTTACTCTTTCTCTTCTCTTTTGGTCGCGAAAATGCTTCTTACTCTTTCTCTTCTCCTTTGGTCGCAAAAATGCAACATGTCGCGATATCGCGAAACTATTTCCTTCTTGCTCTTTCTCCTTGCTTTGGATTGCGAAAATGCAACATGTCACGATATCGCGACACTTTTTTCTCTTTGCAGTATTTTTCTTTTCCTTTGATCTTTAGCATATGGGCCACTTCGGTCTTCTTGGAAAATATGCAAAAAGGTGGGTCCCCAATTTTGGGGTACATTGTGGAGTAGCCACAACAAATGGCGACTCTGTTGGGAAATGCTCCTGAGCATTTCAATGAGAATCCAATCTAAAAAATTTCAAAACTCAAACACAAGCGTTAGCAAATATCCAAAGAATGAAACTAGACGAGAAATATATGAAACATTAGAATTAGTCAGTGTCAGCTCAATGTGTACGATGTGATTCATTCCTTATCGTTTGAAATTGATCAACATTCCATCATTTGTTTCACCTGAATGCATATGTGAGGTTATGAATGATTTGTTCAGGATTTAATGTATGGCAAATATGCTAGAGATATAACAACCTGCTTTGCAAAGGCTCAAACTTTCTAGTACCATGAACAAACATTTTAAAACTGTCAAACCCTCTTAGGACCAAATATGGGTGTACTAAATTAATTTACTAGATCCCAAAGTTGGTTATGTGTCACTACCATCTTGAACCCCTGTGCAAGTGTAAGTGAAATCAGAGCTTTGAGGAATAGGATTTTCAACCTAAGCAAGATGGGAATTTAACCCTATCCTTACTACTCTGATTTGGAGTTCATTACCTCATCTTGAACAAAATGATTTAACCTATTATAGATGAAACTATTAGGCTAGCCTGTTTGTTTGAGCAGTTAGTGGTCTTGCTTTTAAACAAGACATGTTGCCACACATGAGCATACTCCACTACCAGTTAGGTGTCTATAGCCTCGATGGAGATTAACCCCATAATCCATGATTTGGATTTACTTTTGATTTCTTGGACCTTGGGGATGACTACCCATCCTTGCAAGGGACATGTAGTATGATCCTTCCAATCCAATATTAATGATGAAATGAAAAAAAATTGCTTTGGAATTTCAAGTTCTTGAATGGGAAAAATAAAAGCTTTGGGGAATCAGATTCTCAACCTAAGCGAGATGAGAATTAGACCCTATCCTTACTACTTCATGAAGGTCAAATCAAAGCTTTGGGGAGTTGGATCCTCAACCTATGTTCGATGGGGATTTAACCCTATCCTTACTACTCTGATTTTAGGCTTTAAGCTCTATGGGAGTGATAAAAACCACTGTTTTAAGGATTATGTTGCATGATAGGACAGACACAAAATACTCCTTTCGCCTCACCTTTCCTTCCAGGTATGGTTTTGACCATTTTGCTCAAGATCCTCTTTAATATGTGTAGAACGTGCTTGGTTCAAGATAGTTCGGGCATCAGTTACCAACCTTAGGATCCTTTTAATATATGTTATGTAATAACCCTAAGAGGATTCGACACATTTTCCATGATTGTATATGAAATGAAGATGCAACTGAAATGAAATGTATATGCAATGTGGAATGTAATATGAGATATGGATGAATTCATTGCTCTTTTTGAAATGCAACATGTCGCGATATCGTGACACTTTTTTCTTCTTACTCTTTCTCTTCTCTTTTGGTCGCAAGAATGTAACATGTCGCGATATCACGACACTTTTTTCTTCTTACTCTTTCTCTTTTATTTTGGTTGGTAAAATGCAACATGTCGTGATATCACAACACTTTTTCCTTCTTACTCTTTCTCTTCTCTTTTGGTTGTGAAAATGCAACATGTCGCGATATCGCAACACTTTTTCCTTCTTACTCTTTCTCTTCTCTTTTGGTCGCGAGAATGCAACATGTCATGATATCATGACACTTTTTCCTTTTTACTCTTTCTCTTTTGGTTGCAAAAATGCAACATGTCGCGATATCGCGACACTTTTTCCTTCTTAGTCTTTCTCTTCTCTTTTGGTCACGAAAATGCAACATGTCGCGATATCGCGACACTTTTCCTTCTTGCTCTTTCTCCTTGCTTTGGATCGTGAAAATGCAACATGTCACGATATCATGACACTTTTGCCTCCTTGCTCCCTCTTGTTGCTCTCAACCTTGAAAATGCAACATGTTACGATATCGCGACACTTTTTCCTTATTGCTCTTTCTCCTTGCTTTGAACCGCGAAAATGCAACATGTCGCGATATCACGACACTTTTTTCTCTTTGCGGTATTTTTCTTTTCCTTTGATCTTTAGCATATGGGCCACTTCGGTATTATTGGAAAATATGCAAAAAGGTGGGTCCCCAATTTTGAGGTACGTTGTGGAGCAGCCACAACAAGAAGAAATAGCAAATCACCATGTGAGAAATGGTTATGTGAATGGAGATGTCAGTGAACTAGATTTGTATTAAATGATGAACATATGATTATAGTTCATATGGAAAGGAATACCATTTAAATTAATATTAGAAGGAACAAACCCTCACGAAGGATATTGTCTTGAGAAGTTGTACAATATTGAAAGGAAGGACCGTCATTTGAAGTTGTCATCATTAGAATTTATCGTACAATAGGTCATCGTACTAGGAAGACTACCATACAATTTGGCTAGCCATACAAGTGGATCAACAATATGATAAAAGGACTTCTTGTATAAATAAATAAATCATATAATTGTATGATATCTTACAAAGACTACCAATTTAGTATCTCAAAGTAGTGTTTTGTATGAGGAAGTATTGTTATTAGGGTTTTCCTTAGTGGTGAATTTTGCAATTTAGCACGAATATTCAGATTTTCAAAATGTCAATTTTGCGATTTTTGGGACCATAGAGGTCGGCCTGTTCACCCAAAAATTTTGGGATCTAATTTTTTTAGGGTAAATTTGCCCTGTTTTCATAAGGTTTCCCACATAATTTTTGCCCTAAATTTATTTAAAATAAGAAATATCCCACCCAAATCGCCCCTTGTACCCCATTATATATAGCTAAACCTGACAACGACTCCCATACAATTACAATATTTTTTCTGGATAGCGAGTAATACAAAGCAGAGTACTGACAAAACCAAATTCCATGACTGTCAGAAGGTGACTGGCAGAAAGCAAATGGCAGAAGGCGGACTGATAGAAAGCGACTGTAAGAAGGTAACTAATAGAAGGCGACAGGCAAAAGGTGATTGGTAGAAGGCGACTTGCAGAAGGCAGCTGACAGAAGGCCACTGACACAAGGTGACTGGCAGAAGGCCACTAACACAAGACAACTTATAGAAGGCAACTGGTAGAAGGTGACTAACATAAGGTGACTGACACAAGGCGACTGGCAGAAGACGACTGACATAAGGCAACTAACAAAAGGCAACTGACATAAGGCGACTGACACAAGGCGACTAACACAAGGAAAAAAGAAAAATGTGACTGGCAGAATGCGACTGACACAGGGCAACTGGCAGAAGTTGACTTACATAAAGTGATTGGTAGAAGGTTATTGACATAAGGTGACTTACAGAAGGTGATTGACACAAGGTGACTGGCAGAAGGTGAATTATAGAAGGTGACTGACATAAGGTGACTGGCAGAAGTCAACTGACATAAGGCGACTGACAAAAGGCGACTGGTAGAAGGCGACTGACACAAGGCTACTAGCATAAGGCGACTGACACAAGACGACTAGCAGAAGGCGACTGACACAAGGCGACTGGTAGAAGGCGACTGATAGAAGGTGACTGGTAGAAGATGACTCAATTTATATGTATGCTTTTTTTACCATTAAATTTTATTTTTCATTTTATTAATGGACACTTAATAAGGAGGTTTATTCTTCCTATGAACAATATTCATGGGACAGTCAGATTTTGTTGTCTCTAACAGTAGTTCTCTTTTATACCTATTATTTTCATATTTAAAAATGTTCTTTGTTCATGTTATTCTTCTGTTCATACAGATAAAAATGTCAACTACAGATAGTGGAAATAAGGGAGGAGAGTCTTCCAATAAAAGGAGTATCCTAAAATACTTTCCTAATATATTAAAACCTAGTCTAACTGAAGGTATGAACACCTTTACTCACCAGTTAATTTTTTAACTTTGTTAATTTTAAATATAATGTCCTCAATTCATAAAGAAGTGTGTTTTTTGGTTGATGGATTTGTTCACTTTTATCTGTAGAAAACACTAGTATGATTTTAAATGCTATAGTGATAATGAATCTACTATTGACACTAGAATTATCTCTATAGAAAACACTGTTAACCTTGGTATTCCTCCATTTCCACATATCCATGATAATCAACAGTCCACACATGAATATAATCTCAATCAAATCGAACAACAACATGAAGATATTCTTGAATATAACAAGCCAAGTGGAAAAGAAACTAATAGTTCTTATGTAGTCCCTAATTTCAAAGAATCTTCATCTAAAAATAAATAAACGTGCAAGGTTATCGAGGTGGACAATTAACAGATCATTTTAGCCTGATTGGATATTAGAATTTCCATTTATTGAGCCAGTACTACTAGAGAATAGTAGTGATGATATAACAAAATTAAGATGCGTAATTTGCAGTTGGAAACACAGAAAGGAGCATAGATTGCAACTTATAAAAGATACAGTAAAAAAACATTATGGAAAGGTTTATATTAAAACAAAAGAAGGTGATCGAGTAACACAAAAAAATTATAGTTGGAAGGATGCATTATAGTGCGCACATATGAGATATGCGCAAGAATATGATAAAGAAATGAAAAAAAGGAAACATTGGTTGAGAAAGGTGCTACGATTCAAACCCAATTTCAAAAAATGAATAAGTTAACTTTAGCTTCAAAAAGTTTGTAGTTTGTTGTTGTATTTTCTATTTGATGTGCAAGGTGCAACCAAAGTATTGTCATTTTTGTCAACACAATCAGGATGATCAGTTGATACAATGGACAAGAGTTCATTGATGAGCAAGGTGCAGCCAAAGTATTGTCATTGTTGTCAACACAGACAAAGGATCAGTTGATGCAATGGACAGGAGTGCAAAGGTCATTAGATGGATCGGTTGATGAAGTGAACAAGAGTTCAGAGGTCAGTCAGAACATGTAAAATGATTTTTCCAAGAAGACAAAAGTGGCCCATATTCAAAGGATCAAAGAAAAAAACAAGTAAGAAAATTGTCGTAATATCATGACATGTTTTCTATTGCAATTTCGTGACATCTTGGAGGAGAGAGAAAATGCTGGCCAAACTATCGTGATTTTGTGAGAAGTTGGAAGCAAAGAAGCCAAGTAGTAAAATTGTCACAATTTCATGACATGTTGGCAAAGAAGAAGGCAAGTAGAAAAATTGTCGTGATTTCGCGACATGTTGGAGGCAAAGAAGCCAAGTGGAAAAATTGTCATGATTTCGTGACATGTTGGCAGAGAAGAAAGCAAGTAGAAAAACTATTGCGATTTTGCGACATGTTGAAGGAAAAGAAGCCAAGTGGAAAAACTATCGCGATTTCATGACATGTTGGCAGAGAAGAAGGCAAGTAGAAAAATTGTCGTGATTTTGTGACATGTTGGAGGCAAAGAAGCCAAGTGAAAAAACTGTCGTGATTTCGTGACATGTTGGCAGAGAAGAAAGCAAGTGGAAAAACTGTCATGATTTTGCGACATGTTTGAAGAAGAAGCGCATGTAGGGAAAACTGTCGCAATTTCACGACATGTTGGAAGAAAGGGAAAGCGCAAGGAAAACTGTCATGATTTCATGACATGTTTGAAGAGAGAGAAAGCGCAAGGAAAACTATCATGATTTCATGACATGTTTGGAGAGAAGGCGTAGGCAAAGAAAACTATCACGATTTTGCGACATGTTTGGAGAGAAGGCGTAGGCAAAGAAAACTATCATGATTTCATGACATGTTCGGAGAGAAGGAGCTTGCAAAGGAAAGTGTCACGATTTTGCAACAATTTTCAAGGACTATACGGATGAAAAAGTGTCATGATTTCGTGACACATTCAAAGAGAAAGCGCCAAGGAGAAAAAGTGTCACGATTTCGTGACAGGTTCAAAGAGAAAGCGCCAAGGAGAAAAAGTGTCATGATTTCACAACATGTCGAGTTTTTACGACCCGAAGAGGAGAGAGAGTGTACGGAGGCAAATGTGTCACGATTTTGCGACATGTTATAGTTTCACGGAGTTAAGGCAAGAAAAGAGACAAGGCAACAAGAGTGTCACAATTTCACGACATGTGTTTTTGTGGGCCAAAGACATAAAATGCACAAGGCAGCAAAAGTGTCACGATTTCGCAACATGTTCTGTTTTCACGGGCCAAAGACAGAAAAGGCACAAGGCAACGAAAGTGTCGTGATTTCACGACATGTTCCATTTTTGTGGGAAAAAGGCAGAGAAAGGCATAAGGCAAGAAAGATATCATGATTTCACATGTCTTGTTTTCGCTGGTGCAAGCCAAGAAGAGTGTATGGATGCGAAAGATGTCATGATTTCATGACATGTCTTGTTTTTACTAGTGCTTGTAGAGAAGAGTGTATGAAAGTAAAAGATGTTGCGATTTCATGACATGTCATGTTTTCGCTAGTGCAAGCAGAGAAGAGTGTACGACATCGAAAAGTGTCACGATTTTGAGACATGTATTTTCGTAGGTACAAACCAAGAAGAAGAGAAATATATAGAAGTGTCACAATTTCATGATAGGTCGCAACAGCATGATTACGGACATTTAACTGGAGTCAGTGTGACAGTTATATGTGCAGTTACAGATAGAAATCATGCAAGCTATTTTAAGAACTATCGAAGAAGGAGATATCGAACAGTCGCATAAATAGAATCAAAAAATGCATGCATGCACAAAAAAGGATATGAACAGTCATGACCGAGAAGACGAACAATCATGGTAGAGGTATACGTTGCATGTAACGTGTTTAACGAAATACCCACTCTATATATACAAAAGGAGTTACATAAAGGAGTTACAGTTGTCAAGTGGCAGAAGAGAATATTAAAAGAACAGTTACAATTGACAAGTGGCGTATGAGGAATGAAAGAAGGCATTATAACTGGAGTTACAAAGTGAAAGGTTTGTTATAAAAGGGGAGTCACACAGAGAATTAAAGTTGCCACCGAATGTGTGAAAGTGCTGCCAAAAGAGGGTTAGAAGTGTGCTATAAGAGAGTGTTGAGATCCGCGTGGGAAGATATAGCAGCATGTTGCCGAGTAGAAGAAAAGTGTTGTGAAAAAGGATGTATAGAAAGCACGGTTGAGATAGAGTGCAGCAGATAGAGTGCTAAAATAGAGTGCTGAGATAGAGTGCTGAGATAGAGTGCAGCAGATAGAGTGCAGTAGAGAGAGTTTAGCAGAGAGAGGCTAGCTGTAAGTGAGCTGTGAGAGTGCTGTGAGAGTCTAGTAAGCAGAGAGCAAGAGTGATACTGGTTGTATGTGAGCTATGAGAGTATTGTAAGAGTGCAGTAAACAGAGCTGTGAGAGCTGCAAGAGTAAGCTATAAAAAAGGGCTATATGTGTGCAGTAAGTAGAGCTGTAAAAGAGTGTATGCTTCCATGATATTGATTTGAGTTAAGATAGACTAGTGAGGGTCTTGTAACATAGAAGGCATTTTTATGTCAATCAAGATTTAAAATAGAAGTCCAAGTTGGTGCTTGGAATCAGGGGTTGGTGCTCCTTTCTATTGGTGTAGATAAATTAGGGGTTGGTGCTCCTTCCAGTGGGTGCTGGTAAATTGATTATAAAGTTGGTGCTTTGCAAAGGCTGGATTTGGATGGAAGTCCAAGTAGTCTATTTTTGAGGAGTAGCCAAAACTGGTGAACCTCGTTACATCTTGTGTTATGTGATGCTCTCTTGTGATACTTGCTATTTTTGGTTTTAAGCTTTCAGTTTCATATTTAAGAGTTGTAAATTTGAAATTATATAGCTACACTGATTCACCCCCCCCTCTCAATGCCATTGTAAGACTAACAATTGGTATCAGAGCCAAGTTCCTAGTTCAAGCTAAATCAGTCAGGGTTGATCTTGGATTAGTACACAATGGGTAAGAAGAATAGATCCTCCTCCAAAAAGGCATCTTAGCCAGTTTCAGTTCCTATGGAAGAGAAAACTAAACTAGAGAAGGTAGAAGAAGTGGATTCTAAAGTATGCAATGAAAACTTGGAGTTTGAAGTAGATCTAGAAGGTGAGTTGATAGCCGCACTTGAAGAGTTGAGTATAGAACAAAAAAAGAACAAAAGAATGTCCAAGAAGTTAGAAGAGTATGGGGATGAGATTGAAGATCTCTTCCTACAAGTTCAAAAGGCCAAGAAATCAGAAGAAGCCTTGAAGACACACTTGGATGATGTATGCAGCAAAAGTGAAGAGGAATCTAACAAAGTTATTGTTGATCTAAAGCTGCAAGTAGAACAGTATAAAAGGATTGAAGATATTCTCAAGTCTTAAATCAATGAGAAAGAGACTGTTTGCTACCAACAAGAAGAAGAGATTGTTTCATTGAAGAAACAACTAGAAGATGCCAATGTAAATCTCAAATATGAGAAGAGCACAGAGTTGCTAGATAAAATGATAAAGCAACAAAGAAGCTCCACGACTAAGTCTGGTCTTGGATATGAAGCTGAACAACCGTCATCTTCCAAAAGTATAGAAAATAAGAAGCCCACTACTGAAGGATCGAGGCAAGAAAAGTGTGAAGTTGAACAACCCTCATCTTCTAAATATGTAGAGAAAAAGAATTTCAAGGTTGAAGCTAAATCTTCAAAAGGAAGAAAATATCAAATAAGATCTACAGCAAAGCAACCACAGCAAAAGATGTTCTCTCACTCTCACTCTTTTAATAATAATGCTTTTAATGGCTATTGTTCTAAATGCAACTGCTATGGTCACAAGGCATTTTATTATGGATAGAATAATAGATCAAAGAGTTATGCTGATAGAAATACATTTGCTTCTCTGAGTGAACACCCTGTGCAATGTTTTAATTGTAATGGCCATGGGCACATAGCAAGGTTTTGTCCAAGCACTTCTGTATCCAATCTAAGGCAAGACCATAGATTTCATCATACACATAGAATGCAATACAGACAGGGAATAAAACATGTGCAATGTTTTAAATGTAATGGTCACGGGCATAGAGCAAGGTTCTGTCCAAACACTTTTGTATATAATCTAAGGCAAAATCATAGATTTCATCAGACTCAAAAAGTGCAACACAGACAGGGAAGAAAACATGTGCATCAAAGAAAGGAAAAGAATCATCCATCAAGGATGTACAAGAGACAACCACCCAAGAGAAATGTTCAAGTTCACGAAAAGGTTCAAAATAGGGATGCGATTGAAAAACTCAAGCACAAGTTCAAGAAATTCTAGAGAAATATAGAAGAAAGAGAATCGTGTCTCCTTGGACTAAAGGAGACTACTGTGCTATTGCACTAAGCCACTCCAGGTGGCACATCCTCAAGGGGAGCAATGTTAAAGTCTTGTTTTAATTCTCCTATGTATGTGTTTGGTTATCTGAGGATGAAAGGAAAGCAGTCGGGTTAGTGTTGAATAGTTGTCAAGTGTGTTGTCAGTTCATGTAGTTGTGTGTGGAAGTGCCATGAAGGGTGATGATTAAATTGAAGAGCTATCACCATTGGTAGTTTTGAGATATGTCATTGTTGTACTGTTGATGATTCTTTTGCCACTGTTCAAAATTATGGATCATAACAGTTTAGATAAATTGGTTGAGTGGAAAGAATGTTTGCCCTAGCTGCATATATGTGTTTCAATAAATGTGGTGTGTATTTTTTCTACACTTTGATGTGAAGATTGTTAGATATTTCATGACGCCTTGGTGAATATATTTAATTCACAGATAGTTTCATTTCAACTGTTGATCAAATGCCAATCCGAGGTTAAGAAGTATGAGGCTAAGTAAGGTGCACTATGGTTGGCCATAAAGTGTTTGACAAAATGTCTTCTCCTGATTTGCACAGTTGAAAGTAAGGTGTGATCTGCAGTAACTGTAGAAAATTTAGATCAGGTTGTAAATATAAAAAGGAATTTGGTTGTGCTGCAGTACAGTATTTGATGCTTGGACAGAGTTGAAAGTGGATTGAGGTAGCCTGCTAGATTCTCACTACAGAGAGAGACAAACTACTGTCATCAGGTTCAAGCCTTTTGAGAATATCCAAGATACATGGTGGAGATGTATGCAGATGCTGCTAGCATTACAGAACAAAAATTTGGCTATATAAGATCATTATAAGACTAACAATTGGTTCTTACTGCCACTATCAAAAGTTAAGGATTATAACAGTTCAAATGATTTGGTTGGTTTTGTGGTACTGTGTTTGATGCTTGCACAGAGTTGGCAGTAAAATTGCAGTGTTGGTACAACATTGGACAAAAGTTGGTACAAGTGTGAGTCACTTGTCAATGTTGTTGACAGATGTGAAATCAGCGTTTTGAATGGGAATATTGAAGGAGAGGTTTATAATGAGCATCCATATGGTTTCCAGCCTAGTGATGATTGGTTGATTTGATTGATTGGGCCTTTGAAGAAGGCCTTTGGGAAATATTTGAGGACAGTGATGGGACAGATTTCTAGATACATGATTTGGGCTTACTCCATTGAGATTGATTTGAGCAAGTTATTTTTTGCATTGGTGATTTATGTTGGTGGCTGTTTTGTTCAAATACCTTTGGAAGGAAAAGGATGACTACTAGTTTCTTTGTCATGTAGTGATTGGTTGAATTCTTCAAGGTTAATCTTGAGTTGAATGATGTTGGTTAAACCTTGTCTATAAGCATTGTTGTTAAAACCCTAATTAGTTGAGAAAAGATATTGGTTGTGGAAATAACATGAGTATCATTGTTATATGAGTTATTGCATGGTTGGCAATTGTTGGGTTGTGTTTCATGTTCTTGAGAAAAGCATACTACATCTATCTTATTCTTTTGAGATTGAGATTGAGTTGAGATTGAGATTGGGAGTTAGGTATAGAACATATTGAGTCTCTAACAATTCTCTTTATGTTTCTACGAGGTTGATGAATCACATTGGGTCTCTAACAATTCTCTTTGTGGGTTCATGCTAAGCAAGTTTTTCTTGATGAACTTATGAGCTAATTTGGACAAGTTCTAGTGAAGACTTGTGAGCTGAATTGGACAGGTTCTAGTGAGGACTTGTGAGCTAATTTGGACAAGTTCTATGTGAGCTTGTTAAGCAGGTTCTGTGTGAGCCTATTGATAGAGTACAGAGAACGGAGTCTCAATGGATAGAGATCCAATAGCAAACACAGTTGAAGATAGATCTGAGTAATGCCTATTATGCTTATCATGATGTTGTCAAATAGTGAAATGAAGTGGTCACATATTCCCAAGAATAGTCTAAGAATTGACTAGATATCGGGATCAAATTCTCAAGGGGAGCATTTATGCATTTTTTTATCATATTGCTCATGTTTATGCTTTTTGCTAACTGTAATAATTTTTTCCTGAGACTGTTGTGCATGGACTCAGGGAGAGTTTTACAGCCACCCTTTGGTATTATTGTCAAATGGGGAGAAGAGTTACAAGTAATTGCACTCAATTACGTGTGTTTCCAACAATTTCAAAGGGGGAGATTGATGTGCAAGGTGCAACCAAAGTATTGTCATTGTTATCAACACAGTCAGGATGATCAGTTGATGCAATGGACAGGAGTTCATTGATGAGCAAGGTGCAGCCAAAGTATTGTCACAGTTGTCAACACAGACAGAGGATCGGTTGATGCAATGGACAGGAGTGCAGAGGTCATTAGATAGATCAGTTGATGAAGTGAACAAGAGTTCAGAGGTCAGTCAGAGTATGTACAGTGAATTTCCAAGAAGACAGAAGTGGCCCAGATTCAAAGGGTCAAAGAAAAAGACAAGTAAGAAAACTGTCGTGATATTGCAACATGTTTTCTGTCGTGATTTCGCAACATCTCGAAGGAGAGAGAAAATGCTGGCAAAATTGTTGTGATTTCACGACAAGTTGGAAGCAAAGAAGCCAAGTAGTAAAACTGTCATGATTTTGCGACATGTTGGCAAGGAAGAAGGCAAGTAGAAAAACTGTCATGATTTCACGACATGTTGGAGGCAAATAAGCCAAGTGGAAAAACTATCGTGATTTCATGACATGTTGGCAGAGAAGAAGGCAAGTAGAAAAACTGTCATGATTTCGTGACATGTTGGAGGCAAAGAAGCCAAGTGGAAAAACTGTCACGATTTCATGACATGTTGGCAGAGAAGAAGGCAAGTAGAAAAACTGTCGTGATTTCACGACATGTTGGAGGCAAAGAAGCCAAGTGGAAAAACTGTCACGATTTTGCGACATGTTGGCAGAGAAGAAAGCAAGTGGAAAAACTGTCATGATTTCACGACATGTTCGAAGAAGAAGCGCATGTAGGGAAAACTGTCATGATTTCATGACATGTTGGACGAAAGGGAAAGCGCAAGGAAAACTGTCACGATTTCGTGACATGTTTGAAGAGAGAGAAAGCACAAGGAAAACTATCATGATTTCATGACATGTTTGGAGAGAAGGCGCAGGCAAAGAAAACTATCATGATTTCACGACATGTTTGGAGAGAAGGCGTAGGCAAAGAAAACTATCGCAATTTCGTGACATGTTCGGAGAGAAGGAGCTTGCAAAGGAAAGTGTCATGATTTTGTGACAATTTGCAAGAAGGACTGTACGGATGAAAAAGTGTCACGATTTCGCAACAGGTTTGAAGAGAAAGCACCAAGGAGAAAAAGTGTCATGATTTCACGACAGGTTTGAAGAGAAAGCGCCAAGGAGAAAAAGTGTCACGATTTCGTGACATGTCGGGTTTTCGTGACCCGAAGAGGAGAGAGAGTGTACGAAGGCAAATGTGTCATGATTTCACGACATGTTATAGTTTCACAGAGTCAAGGCAAGAAAAGAGACAAGGCAACGAGAGTGTCGTGATTTCATGACATGTGTTTTTGTGGGCCAAAGATAGAAAAGGCACAAGGCAACGAAAGTGTCATGATTTCGTGACATGTTCTATTTTCACGGGCCAAATATAGAAAAGGCACAAGGCAGCGAAAGTGTCGTGATTTCACGACATGTTCCATTTTCGTAGGCAAAAGGCAGAGAAAGGCATAAGGCAATAAATATGTCACGATTTCGTGACATGTCTTGTTTTCGTTGGTGCAAGCTAAGAAGAGTGTACGGATGCGAAAGATGTCACAATTTGTGACATGTCTTATTTTTTCTAGTGCTTGCAGAGAAGAGTGTATGGAAGTGAAAAATGTCATGATTTCGTGACATGTCATGTTTTCACTAGTCCAAGCAGAGAAGAGTGTACGATAGCGAAAAGTGTCACGATTTCACGACATGTTGTATTTTTGCGGGTACAAGCCAAGAAGAAGAGAAAGATACAGAAGTGTCATGATTTCACGACAGGTCACAACAGCACGATTACGGATAGTTAACTGGAGTCAGTGTGATAGTTATAGGTGCAGTTATAGATAGAAATCATGCAAGCTATTTTAAGAACTGTCGAAGAAGGAGAGATCAAACAATCGCATAAATAGAATCAAAAAATGCATGCATGCATAGAAAAGGATACGAACAGTCATGACCGAGAAGACGAACAATCATGGTATAGGTATACATTACATGTAACGTGTTTAACGAAATACCCACTCTATATATACAAAATGAGTTACATAAAGGAGTTACAGTTGTCAAGTGGCAGAAGAGAATATTAAAAGAACAGTTACAATTGACAAGTGGCGTATGAGGAATGAAAGAAGGTGTTATAACTGGAGTTACAAAGTGAAAGGTTTGTTATAAAAGGGGAGTCATGCAAAGAAATAAAGTTGTCGTCAAATGTGTGAAAGTCCTGCTGAAAGAGGGTTAGAAGTGTGTTGTAAGAGAGTGTTGAGCTCCACGCGGGAAGATATAACAACGTGTTGCCGAGTAGAAGAAAAATGTTGTGAAAAAGGATGTATAGAAAGCATGGATGAGATAGAGTGCAGCAGATAGAGTGTTGAAATATAGTTCTAAGATAGAGTTTTGAGATAGAGTGCAGCAGATAGAGTGCAACAGATAGAGTGCAGCAGAGAGAGTGCAGCAGAGAGAGTGCAGCAAAGAGAGGCTAGCTGTAAGTGAGCTGTGAGAGTGTTGTAAGAGTGTAGTAACCAGAGAGCAAGAGTGTTGCTAGCTGTAAGTGAGCTATGAGAGTACTATAAGAGTGTAGTAAATAGAGCTATGAGAGCTGCAAGAGTAAGCTATAAGAAAGGGTTGTAAGTATGCAGTAAGTAGAGCTGTAAAAGAGTGTATGCTTCCATGAGATTGATTTGAGTTAAGATAGACCAGTGAGGGTCTTGTAACACATAAGGCATTTTTATTTCAATCAAGATTTAAAATAGAAGTCTAAGTTGGTGCTTGGAATCAGGAGTTGGTGCTCCTTTCTGTTGGTGCAGATAAATTAGGGGTTGGTGCTCCTTCCAGTGGGTGCTGGTAAATTGATTGTAAAGTTGGTGCTTTGCAAAGGATGGATTTGGATGGAAGTCCAAGTAGTCTATTTTTGAGGAGTAGCCAAAACTGGTGAACCTCGTTACATCTTGTGTTATGTGATGCTCTCTTGTGATACTTGTTGTTTCTGGTTTTAAGCTTTCAGTTTCATATTTAAGAGTTATAGATTTGAAATTAAATAGCTACACTGATTCACCCCCCCTCTCGGTGCCATTGTAATACTAACACTATTATTAAGAATGGTAGACCTATGTCTAATTTCATAGATTATAAATCTCTATTTCGACTAGCTAATGTGCAGAACTTACCCAACGCTCATTGGTTAGATCGAAGTGGTTGGGAAATGGCAAAATATCTGTCATTGGTTGAGCAGAATGACCTTAGAGAGAAAGTAAAAAAGGCAAAATTCATTTCACTTTCAATTGATGAGGTGACTGCAGTTGACAATACATCTTGGATTTGCATGCATGTTTACACATTGTAAAATCATTCAAGGCAACCTCATTTACTAGGAATACACAAAATGGTGGAAAATTTTAATGCAAAAAACATTTACAATGTTGTTGTAACTAGTTTAAAAGAAGAAGTAGGAATGAATGAAATTGAAATAGCCACTAATTTAATATGTGTAGGAGCTAATTGTGTTGCTACAATGCAAGGACACAGGAATGGTCTTTGTGTTAGACTACAAACATCGGTTGCCCCATATTTGATCCTTATTCATTGCATGGCTCATAGAATGAATCTTGCATACAAAATTATGGATACATTTACAAATGTTTCTAGAGTGGAAGAGCTTGTCCAAGAAATTCATAAATATTTTTCACGTAGTCCAAAAATATTTTTAGATTTTCAATAGTTTGCATTAGGAGTTACCGAAGGTAAAAAATTGTTGAAATATGTAGATACTAGGTGGATTTCGATGTATCTATCGACATTAAGATATTTCAAAGAATATTAATCCTTGATAGGGTTTATATATTCAAATCGTAGGGTGGTTGATAAGGCTAAATATTTACTTTTTCGAATGAGTGACTTTGAAACACTTCTCACATTGTGTGGAATTCTTCCAATGTTGGAAAAAATAAATACTTTGATCAAAATTGCACAAGAAAGATCGATTTATATTGTGAATTTTATTAGGGCAAGAATACAAATTTGCATGCATATTGATATGATATATGCATCTGGTCAAAATTTTATGGATCCCTTGTTTGAGAGTTGGAGAGCATTAACAAGTGTGAATAGTCCTAGGATCTTTTTGAAGTTCAATATTAACGATCATCTGTGTATTAATGTCCACAGAAATGAAATACCTTTATATTGTTATGGTGTGCGATTGGATATAGCTAAAAATGAAGTTGAGCAAATTCCCATAACCTATAATAGATTTCATGTGGTTGTGGACGATACAAAATTTAAACTAAAACAAATAGTAGAATCATTGACAAAAGAAATCAGAGACCATTTTCAAAGAGATGAATTGGTAGAGGCTATGGGTGTGGAAAATCCAATGTTTTGGGATCCTTGTAATGAATACCAGTTATAAATTCTTTGTTCCTCAAATACATGGGCAGACTTGTTGGTCATTTTAGTCAAAGTGTTGTAGTCAATGGCATTGAAATCAATGGTATTCTGAACAAAGATATTTTGACAAAACAATCCAACTGTTTTGGAACAACAATGTCTACTCAAGTTTCACAGCTCTCTAGCCATCATGAAGTAGGTTTTATTTCACGTTTGTGGAGAATATTACAACCAAGTATTGTCTTAAAACATACTATGAGTGAATATTTTCATTTATATGAATTATGTCAAACGATGATTTTGGGATCCGTGGAAGATGAAAGGGTGTTTAGTGCACTTTCATATATAAAATCTAAAGTTCAAAATAGGTTTAACAAAAATTTGGAGAATTTCTTGAGAGTATATGTGTCGGCCTATGAGGTGGAGGAGTTTCCTTACGAAAGAGCATTGTCACATTGGAGTTATTTGGCAGAGAGAAGAGGTGTAACGAATATTGATAATGATGAGGATGATGGTAACACTGGTCAGATTGTGACGACAAAAAAAATGGGAATGAGTGCAGAACATTTTGTACAATCTGAAAAGAGTTTGTTCCATCTTCCAGCATTATGATGCAAGGATGCATTCATTTGATTTTATTTCACATATTATCATTTGATTTGATTTCACATATCAGAATGAGAGGAAGCTATCATTTGATTTTATTTCACATGTTACATTATTTTTCTTGTAATATTTGTTATTCATGAAAGTAATTGCCTATGTTGTATTTTATGACATTTCAAATTAATTCATATAACATAAAATAACATCTTACTACATTCACATAATTCAATATTACTTAATATATCAACACAAACAATCAAAACATAACAACATTCAAAACAAAGGTTTAAAAAGATAACACATATCAAACATTATTTCTTCCACTTCAAATTAAAAACAACAAACTTTTACATCATCATAAATTAAAAACATACTCTCTTTCATTGAATTCAATATTTAAAGAAGATACCATTTATTCATTATTTACAATACATATCAAACATTATTTCTTCCACTTAAAATTTCCAATAGATAACATATTTTTTGGAAATAGTCATTCATTGTTTCAATTCTCAAAAAGGATACCATTCATTTACAATTTACAATATATATCAAACATTATTTCTTTCGGTTCAAATTACTTAATACATCAACACATATAATCCTAACATAACAACATTCAAAACAAAATTTTCAATAGATAACACATTTTTCGAAAATAGTCTCATTCATTGTTTCAATTCTAAAAAATGATACCATTCATTTGCAATTTACAAAACATATCAAACAGTATTTCTTCCACTTAAAATTACTTAATGCATCAACACATAATCATAACATAGCAAAATTCAAAATAAAATTGCAAATAGATAACATATTTTTCAGAAATAGTTTCATTCATTGTTTCAATTCTAAAAATTGATACCATTCATTTGCAATTTACAAAATATATCAAACATTATTTCTTCCACTTCAAATTACTTAATACATCAACACATATAATATTAACATAACAACATTGAAAACAAAATTTCCAATAGATAAAATATTTTTTGACAATAGTCTCATTCATCAATTTTTGACAATAGTCTCATTCATTGATTTCAATTCTCAAAAAGGATATCAAACATATCAATAAAAACATATCAAACATTATTTATTCCACTTCAAATTAAACCATAACAATAATTAAAAATAAAACTTCAAAATGATAATATGAATTTTTCAAAAATTGCCTCTAACATTGATTTCAATTTTCAAAAAAATACTAGTCTTAAATATTTATAAAAATATAAAGATATAAAGAGTTTTTGTTTCACTTGAAACCCAACACAACAAAGATCTATTGTTTTTCAATTTTTCCTAAAGGTCCACCCACATCTACCTCAATATCCTTTTCTTCTAATGCCCTAGCCCTAACCAAAATTTTTGTTGTAGTGTTGATCCCCGATAACAAGGCACTCTCTTCCTTCGTTGGATCTTCTTTGAAAGGTGCATTCAGCTCCTTCTCTTTTTTTTTCAGTTTAGCCTCGAAATCCAAGCCCCCATATTTGATAACCTTATTTAGGTAATTATTTTCTCTAACCGTCTGTTGTAACCTCTTCTTTAATTCAATAGCATTATTAATGCTAATTTTGGCAGTCTTGATCAAAAATTTCATGGCACTGACTTGTTGCTTTAGGTGTTGGAAATTAGACTACAAAACATAAATAAAAAAGGTTAATATTTATAAACAAAATATATTTAACAAAAAAATTATTTTTTAGTTAGGTGTAGAACTTACATCAGTTGTAAGTCGTGCTATTTTTGCGACTGCTACTTTGTTCTGATCAAGTGACCATTCATTAAAATAATCTTGGGCTTCTACATTGAGGTTTTCCAAATGATTCATAACAACGACAAGAATTTCATCTCTGTATGTAGACTCGGCCTCCATAGTGCCAGATTCAGCTTTATGTAGCAAGGCATCGAGCTTTTGGGTCTCATTCTCTATCTTGAGAAACAACTCTTTTCTCTTTAAAAATTCTTATATCGGCCATTGATGGATTTAATCAAAACCTTGGCCCAATATTTCCATTCCTTCAATTTATCAATATCCGAAAGAAGAGTATTATGAACTACAGCTTTACATGCATCGACTAATAACACATTTTTAGAAACATTTAGGATATCATTTTCTGTAACAGTACGGGTAGTGACTTGTTGTGGGTCGAATGGGAAAACTTCGGTAGCATATACATTGACATCATCTTCTTCTCCATAAATTCCCTCTTCATCCTCAAGAATATCACTTATCTTTAAAGGGAAATTTTCAGGATTCATACCGTGATAAAGAAAGTCACAATCATGAGTTCCCGAGGGCATTTGAGATGCACTCTCAACATTTAAAAAATTTTCCAAGGTTAATATCAGTACAACAAAAATATTAGATGATGACACATTTTGTGTCTCTGTAGCACTTTTTGCATTATGAGGTGGCAGTGTGAGGAACATTTTACCACACGTGCGATTGGTTCCTCGTAGGTGGAACCTGAAGTGGATGGACCTAAAATTGCTTTGGGTGGACCTGAACCTACTTTGGCTATGGTTGTGGCTATGGTTGTGGCTATGGTCATGGAGGGTCAGGTGGTGGAGCCATCTTTTTTTTAGCCTTTTGAATCTACGAGGTCCCTTTGTTAAATTTTACACAAGAACATAAAATAAATCATTTGTAAATAATAATAGCATTAAAAAATATTTATTCAAATATACATAGTTGACTCAGAATCTACAGCCATTGATATTTCAACCATTTGCCGTTTGTCTAAAAAATACGTAAAACACATTAAAAAAACATAATTTTAAGTCAAAAAAATAAATCATTTAAAAAAGCATTTTTGAGCAATGCAGAGTAAGGTTACCTTGTGGGTTGGAGGTAACCTCTTCTACGTCTACTGTAACTATTTCTCCAGTAAAAGGTACCATAGGTGTATGCTGAATTTGACCATCATCAGACCTCACATGTTTGTTGGGAGTCATTGGTGATGACTGTAATTACGTGTCAAAATCAGCAAATACTTCCAAAATCCTAAATGCGGCATCCCTCTTACTTGAAGACTGAGATGTTCTTTTCTGTTTTCAAAACAAAATTAGAGAATAAAAAAATAAAATTAAAAAAATAAAATAAAGATATTTCAATATTTTTTTATACCTATATCTCACCATCAGACATGCCAATAGACAAAAAACTGGGGTGCAATGCAGTGGGAGGACTGCTCTGTTGAAGGTTGAAATAAGCTTCTTGAAATAAATAAAGAATAAAATTGTTGGTAGTCACTGTGTAAGCAGATGCTTGAATTTTTTGGGCACTCAAAAGGTCATGCTTCAGGCGGTTGGAAATGTGTGTGCACCAGTCAAATTTACCGCCATAAATACAACGAAGCAATAAAGAAAGTGCCCAAAAAGACATTTTTGTAGGTCGCCCCTATAGAATAAGCCTTGCCTAAAAAAATTCAATGCAAGCATATAGAAATTTGTCTCCAACATTCGAAATGTTTAAGCCCCTTTTGGACTTAGAATAATTGACTGAAAAAAGAGAACATTATTAGAAAACAAAAAATAAAACAAGGAGAAAATTTTAGAGAAATGAAACTATAGTAGAACAATATTTAATGTTAAATAAAAAATAAATTTTTAAATTATACCTTTTAGATTGTCAGGATGAATAGCGTAAAGGTTTCCTAGGGTGGATTTATCATCGTCGATTAAGGCGTACTGGTTGTTCACCAATACACCATCCAAAAATAGCAGCCCTATTAGTTGCTGCACATCGAAGGGTTTAACCGAAAAAAAAAATTTGTTGTTATCCATAGGGATCGAAACAGTGCACACGTCATGGTTGTAACAAGAAACAATTTGTTGCATCAACTGAACGTTAATGTTCAACTAAGGCATCTTCAACACACCAGTAAGTCCAGCAGTGTAAATCCACTTGGAATATCTATTAGGAGTGTTGAAAATGCTCTTGATATTAGGGCAGAAGGTGTACTTGAAATGAACTTTGGATGGAACAGGGGAGGAACAACTAGTCATCTCTAAAAAGTAGGAAAACGCTGGAAAAAAATTATAAAAATGTTACCAAAACGCTGCCAAAACACTCTAAAAATGCTGCAAAAATGCACTAAAATTGCTTGGAAATGCTCTAAAAACTCTCTAAAACCACTGTGGAAAATGCCCTCAAAATGCTAGAAAAAGGTTTTAAAGTTGCTCTGGGAAAAGCCACAAATGACCCTGCAAATGAATTTATAGATTTTTCACATGGCAGGAGTTAACGCATGAATGACACATGGCAAAAGGGAGGACATGTGGCATCATATTATTTATGATTATGGTAGTCACCTTGTTCCACTCGCCATCTACCAGTCGCCTTGTGCCACTTGCCATCTGTCAGTCGCCTTGCACCACTCGCCATCTATCAGTCACCTTGTAGCACTCGCCATCTATCAGACTGTCAGTCACCATATGCCACTCACCTTCTGCCAGTAGCCTAGTGCCACTCACCTTTTTCCAGTCACCATTTTCCAGTCACCATTTGCCAGTCACCATGTGCTAGTCTCCTTCTACCAGTCGCCTGCCTTCTACCAATTGCCTTATGTCAATTGCTTTCTTCTATTCACCTTGTGTCAGTTGCTTTATTCCAGTCGCCTTGTGTCAGTCACCTTCTACCAGTTGCCTTCTACTAGTGACCTTGTGGCAGTCGCCTTATGCTAGTCACCTTGTGGCAGTCGCCTTATGCCAGTTGCCTTCTACCAGGTGCCTTCTGCTAGTCGCCTTCTACCAGTCACCTTATGTCAGTCGCCTTATATCAATCACCTTCTACCCATCACCTTTTTTTAGTCGCCTTATGCTAGTCACCTTCTACTAGTTGCCTTGTGCCAGTCACCTTCTACTATTCACCTTGTGTTAGTCGCCTTCTTCCAGTCGCCTTCTATCAGTCGCCTTATGTCAGTCACCTTTTGCTAGTCGCCTTGTGTCAGTCACCTTCTATTAGTGACCTTGTGTCAGTTGCCTTCTGCCAATCACCTTGTGTCAGTCGCCTTCTTCTAGTCGCATTGTGTCAGTCGCCTTCTACCAGTCGTCTTCTATCAGTTGCCTTCTGCCAATCGCCTTCTGCCAATCGCCTTTTGCTAATTTTATTGACACTTGTAGTTGAAAAAAAAATCGCCATGTTTTGAAAAATTTTCTTCAAATTTTTGAAAAATTCACCCTATAGTTTATACAATTTTCACGTTGATTCACCTCGATTTGATAAATACTTTTTCGGTACTACCCCTTATGCATAACCCTGATTGTTATTTTATGGGCCCTATTGTCCTAAGATATTGTTGTAGGAGTTTACTTGTTGATTGCATATGTGATTACTTTACATCTTGAGGATAGGAATACTACTACTTGAGAAGATCACATCCATAGGAGGATTCTCTTCTCTTATCTACATCATTTTGTTATTAGAGTAGAAGTTTGAAATTAGAGTAGAAGTTTGAAAGATGACCCAATAAGAAAGAGGAATATCACGTGGACCTCGACATATGGATACAACAAAAAATGATAAGAGGAAATATTGCTAGGTTAGATCTGATTGAGATTGCCCAAAGGAGAGACATTCATCACAAAGAAGCTCAAAATAAAGAGCAAGGAGAATATCAAAGCAACCGTTGGTTTAGGCAATCTCAAATATAAGACAAACAAAAAATGGATAATTTTAATGGAAGTTTAAAACCCCAAGTGAGTTGATTTATTGGATAATGGACGTGCATAGACTCTACAATTATGAATGTATACAAAATCTAAAGTGGGTCAATTTGCATGTAGGTTAGAGGGACATGCTTTGATTTGGTGGGACCATGTCCAAACTGAGAGACAACAAAAAATAAAGGGTAAAATCTAAACTTATGAAAGTTTGTGTTCAAGTTAAATTATAAGTTTTATTTATGAATTACCATATTGGATTATTGAAAAGAAAGTAAAATCCAAGTTTTATCTATGAATCATAACCATTGAAGAGGCATGTTAGTGTGTGCTCAAGGTAGAGGAAAATGTATTGCATAGTGAATAAAATAATATGAAAGGAAGAGGATGATCCTCTCATGGAAGAGGATAAAGTAGTAGTGGAAGACAACAATACCACATTGAAAGAGAACATGAAAGGCATAAGGGAGAAGCTAATACTTCTCAAAATGGTGGAGAAACCAAATATTTCTAGAGGAAGAGAAATTTAGGGTAGAAGAAGGGGTTAAGGATTCCTTGGAAATTATTATAGATGTGGAGAATTTTGTCATAGAGAATATGAATGACCTCAAATTATTGCATGGAAGGGAAGCATTTAATCATGTTACATAAGTAGAATAAGAAAGTTTCAAGGAAATATTATTTCCATGATAACATACTTATTACAAGAAAACCTTAAAGGATCAATAATGATCAGTCAAGGCTAAACTTGTTTGGTAGAAAAAACCTTCAACACAATCTAACCAAATTGAAAATTCGATGGTTAAATATCTTTTATATATATAGGTGAACATTGTAGATATCCAAATTATGACTAAGCCTAAAATAATGAAACCAACATCATTGCATATCACTTTGAGAATTGAAGGGTTTTTATTAAAATATTTATATAGTGGACTCAAAGGTGATTGTGATAGTAATACCTAAAGCTATATGTAAAATGATAGTTTTTCCTTGTACCCACACCATAAGAGGATCAATTCATATAAATAAAATAAGATTAAGTACTATAATATTTTAAAAATATTTTATTAAGATCATTAACTCACATTGTGATTTGATTGTATTATACAAACTCATTACGATCAATCTACCTCCTTGCTTTATAATAATACTATCACATGAATGGACCAAGAAGTTGCCTTAAAAGAGATACATATCAATATATTTTACACATATAATGATGCCCAAATAGAAAAAAGTCATAAGAACAAATATTTTTCTGATTAGGTAAGAGAAGGGGTTTTAAAGGATCCTTAAACCTAATATATATGGGACTGAGAAAGAGTAAGAGACAATGCATCATTCTTAGAGAAAATAATATTTAATAAAAAAAACATATTCAGATATAAAATTAGTACCAAACTCCCCAAAAGAAAAACAAAGTGGAAAAAAAACTGACTGCAACACCCAAAGAGATATCACAAGATACAATAGAGAAGCTCACTATCCTCTAGGCAGACCCCATATGCTGAAGGAACACCTCCACATATACCACCAAAAAATAATGTGATACCTTGAGAATACAAGGCTCCCAGTCAACTGGCACCTGGCACCAAATCCCTACCAGTAGGAAAACATTAAAAAATAAGAGGCTCCAAAAAGCATAGGAAATCTCCTCCCTAGTCTCCTAAACTCCCATAACCAGCACCCACATTTAACCATGATCATCCACAATTAAATTTTGAATTTTGAGGAAATTTTATCATCCAAACCGTAAGCCCTTGTTGCGATAGCCCAATATTTACCATCAGGTCCGTCGCTTTGTTTCCTTCACAAAAAATATGCTAAATTTGTGGCTCCGATATTGAACAAAATTTTGTGACTAGTTCTTCCATGATATTTGTTATCTTCTAGTATGGGGTGCAAGACTTCTTGACTAGATTAATAATATTTAATGAACCCTTTCTACTATAACTTTGTTAAAATCCAAGGATTCCACCAATAAGAGGCCTTGAAGGAGTGTTATGGCTTCCACAAAATGGAAGGTTTGGATTGAAAAATATTTGACAAAGGCACCTAGCAGATCCCCTTTATCATTTCTAAGTACACCACCTACCGCAGTAAGACCTGGATTCCCCTTAGAAGCACCGTCGAAGTTGAGTTTAGCCCAACCCGCAAGGGAAGGGGACAAAAAAAATTAGGATCTCAAAGAGGGAAGAGGCGGGTCATTAGACATATTTTACTAAGGAAAACCAAGCTTGAGCTCTATTGAGGCCTCATCAAGGATCCCACCATGCAGATTCAGGAAATAAGAGGTCACATTCTCCACAGACGCCCTAATCACTCTACTAAAAATAGATTCAGGATCATGCTTTGAGTTCTTGAAGGCTCTTTGATTATGCTCCCACCAAATACTCCAAAATAAATGGGGGAGCAAGAAGGTCCATAATTTGATCAAACGAGGAGATTTAAAAGGTGAAGTCCACTACAAATAGACCTCTGAAATACAATTTGGAAAGATCCAATGAACTCCTAGGTACAAAAAAACATGGGATACCACTTTAGTGGAGAATGAATAATGGAATAACATGTGGTGGTATGATTCTTCAGTAGGCTCGCATAGATAACACCTGTATGTATATTTGGTTGTATGCATTATTTATTGTGTTTCACATGACATTGTTTTATCATATGTGAGTGTATCATATTCTAAGTAGTCTAAATTTATTTGCATATATGTATATATATTTATGGTTTTTGTTGTTATGGCATTGTTTGTATATCTATATTCTACTATCACTGATATTAAATTTTTGTGTATTTGAATATATTTGATCCTTTGTGTATTCTATAGTTCAACTATTTATTATATTATATCTTTGATTATTTATATATATTCTATTCTATTGTTCAATATTGGTGTTATTTATATGCTTCTTTTACTTGTACATTTATTTGTAAGCACAATTTTATTGTGTTTGACATGACAATGTTTTGACATGTGCGAGTGTATCCTATTCTAAGTAGTCTAAATTTATTTGTGTTTATGTATATATTTATTTATTTCTTAATTTTGTATTTTATTAATTCTTATTTGTTGTTAGAGGTTTTTTGTTATATATATTCTTTTGTATGTGACATGATATATTCATAATCTATTGTATATGATATTAAATTGTGTGTGTATTTGTATATATTTGATCTTTTGTGTATTATATAATTTAAATATTTATTTATATTTGTTTTGTTTGTATTTTCGTTTTGTATTATATCTTTGATTGTTTATGTATATTCTATCCAATTTTCAAATTTGGTATTCTTATTTTACTTGTATATTTATTTGTATGCACAATTCACATTGATAATGTTTTGACATGTATGCGTGTATCTTCTGAAGTAGTCTAAATGTATTTATGTATATGTATATATTTATGTATTGTCTAATTTTGTAATTTATTACTTGTTTGGGTATTTGTTGTTATATGCATTTTGACTTGCACTTTTGCACTGTATATATTCTTTTGTATGCAACATGCCATTGTTCATATATCTATAGTCTATTGTATATGATATTAAATTGCTTGTGTATTTGTACACATTTGATCTTTTGTATATTCTATAATTTTTTAAGTAAGATAATATTATAATTAACACCGGGTTTTAACTGGTTGACCCAAAACCATTTTACAAAATAGGGTCCACTGACCAACTGGACAAAGGCTAAGCCCTAAAAGTTTAAACTGACAACAAAAATGGCCAAGACCTACTCTTCCATTAGAATACAGCCAAACTAAACTATGGAAGCCTAATATTATGGCCATCAGAAAAGAAAGACGCAAAAAGAACTAACAAAGACAAAAACTAATCATGCAAGCACCATGCAGAGTAGCTTGTGCCCATATAAAAATAATAGAATATGGTCAAAAAAAAAAAAAACATCCCATAGAATGGACAGCCAAGAGGCCAAGCAGTCTTCCTTGTAGTCCTCATCTAACTTCTTATCATCGTTCTTGCCATCATATTTAGATTTTGCCTTTGACTCCTTGTGCCCCTGGAACCGCCGGCTATAAAACGAAGATTTAAGGAATCACACAAATCAACAACTGCACCGATGAGGCCAGACAGACTCTTCAACTGGTTGATACTGTTGGAGGCTGATGAAATTATCATCTTCTCCAAGACTATTATGGTGGGGTCTGGTGCCTCATTGTCAGGGATCTCCAACACTTTGTTATTTCTTGCTAGGGCCTTTTTGCGACATCGAATCCAAACACACCTTGGGAAATACTTGAGGCCAAAGCAGATTTTTCCCATGCATGAATTTGTAGATAAAAAACCTATATCAGTGCCCCACCACCTGCAAAAAACACTAGTCACATGAACAAAAAAAACAAATATGACAAAATCCATTATAAGGTTCAAAATTTTTTTTTTAAAAAATGCCCCCATTTTCTGTCATTGATCCACTTTGAGCCTTCCAATCTAAAGTTTTTCATTATCTATCACCATTGAGACTGCATGAGGAAGATTTTCAGTCCACGTGATCAAATTTGCTGCTACAATGCCTTCATTTGCCGACCTATCACCTGCCATGTTTGCTTCCGGAAGGTATGCAAAATTATGGCCTCGAGTCGATCATGAATTAGAGCCCTTGCTTCATGGATGTAGTCATCAAATCTCTAAGGAGCTCTCTTAGTGTTCTTTAGAAGATTTATAATAATAAGAGAATCACCTTCCACCAACAGTTTCCCTGGATAATTCTCTGCCACCTTGAGGCTCCTCCAAACTGCCCTTGCTTCAGCCACATTGTTAGTTTGAGCTCCAAGATGTTCTGCAAAAGCTACAAGCACCTCACCCTTGTGGTCTCTAAGTAAGCCACCAGCCCCAGCTTCACCTGGGTTGCCCCTAGATGCCCCATCAAAATTTAACTTAATCCACCCTAGGGGGGTGGGGTCCATGTGATCATTAGGACAAACTTGAGGATGATTGAGGCCATCAATGAGAGGTAAGTTTAATGACTGGCCTAATGAAGCTTCAAAAGGATTTGGAGGTCTAGATGCTGCAGGCACTAAACAAGTATTCTCATTAGCATATGCTAAAATTTTTGACAGGACAGAGGATGACTGAGAAACCTTATCCAAGAAGGCCCGACGATTCCTTTCCAACCATATCTGCCACAAGTAGTGATGAAGGCAGATCTTCCACATATACCTAAGACGCCTATTCAAAAATTGGGAAGGCCACTGGACAAATAAGTCAAAAATGGACTGAGGATGGACCCAATAAATATGAAACACTTGTAACAGACCTAACAAGATTGAGACAGAAAAATTACAATACAGAAACAAATGATCAATAGACTCCCACTCAGACATACAAAGATAACACCTATTAACAACAATCACACCTCTTTTTATTAAGTTATCCATGGTGAGGATCTTATTTTGGATGGCCAGCCATGCAAAAAACCCAACCTTCGGAACAATGCTTTTGGGCCAAACTTCCAAGTGAGGGAAAGTAGGTTCATCATTATCAATAAGCATCAGATAAGCAGTCTTGATAGAAAATTCCCCATTGTCTGAAGCTTCCCAGATTCCCCATTAAATTATTCTATAATTTAAATATGTATTCTACTTGGGTATTTGTTTTGGTTGTATTTTTTTCTATTATATCTTTAAATATTTATGTATATTTTATTCAATTTTTCAAAATTGGTATTCTTTTATATAGTTATTTTGCTATATTTATTTTTATGCATAATTTATTATGTATAACATGATAATATTATGATATATGTGAGTGTGTCCTATTCTAAGTAGTCTAAATTTGTTTTTGTATATGTTTATGTATTGTTCAATTTTATATTTTACTACTTGTTATTTATGTTTTTATATATGTTTATGTATTGTTCAATTTTATATTTTACTTATTTATGTTTTTGTTGTTATAGGTTTTATTACCTGTTGTATATGACATGAAATAGGTATTTTGTTGTATATGATATTAAATTGTTTGTGTATTTGTATATATTTGATCTTTTGTGTGCTCTATAGTTTTAATATTTATTTTATTTGGGTATTTATTTTGCTTGTACTTTTATATGCACAATTTATTGTGTTTGACATTAACATTGTTTTAACATGTGTGAGTGTATCTTATTCTAAGTAGTCCATATTTATTTGTGTATATGTATATATTTGTTGTTATAGGTTTGTGTATATTTATTTAATTATTGTTTAGGTATTTGTTGTTATAGGTTTTTTGAATTATACTTTTGCATATAACATGATATTGTTTGTGGATTTTGTATATATAATATTTTGTGTATTCTATAATTTAAATATTTATTTTTTTTGGATATTTATTTTACTTGTATTTTTCTTTTCTATTCAATTGTTCAAAATTGGTATTAATTATATACTTATTTTGCTTGGATATTTATTTATATGCACAATTTATTGTAATTGGTTGACATAAATGAGTGTATCCTATTCATAGTTTAAAATTATTTGTGTATATGTATATATTTACGTACTGTCTAATTTTATATTTTATTGCTTGTTGTTTGGGTAGTTTTTATTATAGTGACACATACTTTTGCATACATGTATCTTCTATTTTATGTGAGATAACATTGTTTATAATTATATATTCTATTGTATATGATATTAAATTATTTATCTATTTGTGTATATTTGATGTTTTGTGTATTCTATAATTTAAATATTTATTCTACTTTGATATTTTCTTAGCTTGTATTTTTGTTTACTACTATATCTTTGATTATTTATGCATATTCTATTATGGTTGTTTTAAAATCTTTTAGATATATAGGTAAACATTGTAGATATCCTAATTATGACTAAGCCAAAAATAATGGTTGATAGACTATTTCATCTACCACTAAAAGGAAGGGGAAATGACATGATAGGTATAGATATGAGATGAATAGCATGAAATAAAAATAGAATGAATGCTAAGGAGGATGAGAAAAGGAGGAAAAATTTGTTTGAACAACAAATAAGTAGAGGACTATGTTGAAGACAATCAAAAGATGAATAAATAAAAAATAACGGACACAACTTAGGATTTATGAATGTAATACAAATTTTTATTCTACTTTAATCATGTAGGTAGTATAAAATATCAATGGATGTGTGCGTAGGTTCTAGTGTTACAAAAGAAAATAGGTAATGTGGTAGTCCAATAAGTAAGCATTGTTCAAAGAATAAATAGCAAATCACCATGTGAGAAATGGTTATGTGAATGGAGATGTCAGCGAACTAGATTTGTACCAAATGATGAACATATGATTATAGTTCATATGGAGAGGAATACCATTTAAATTAATATTAGGAGGAACAAACCCTCATGAAGGAGATTGTCTTGAGAATTTGTACAATGTTGAAAGGAAGGGCCATCATTTGAAGTTGTCATCATTAGAAGTTATCGTACAATAGGTCATCATAATAGGAAGACTATCATACAGTTTGGCTAGCCATACAAGTGGATCAACCATATAATTAAAGAACTTGTATAAATAAATAAATCATATAATTGTATGATATTGTTCAAAGACTACCAATTTAGTATCTCAAAGGAGTATTTTTTATGAGGAAGTATTGCCATTTTATGGGTCCTATTATCCTAAGATATTGTTTTTGTAGGAGTTTGCTTTTTGATTGCATATGTGATTACTTTACATATTGAGGATAGGAAATTATACTACTTGAGAAGATCACATCCATATTCTCTCATCTACATCATTTTGTTATTAGAGTAGAAGTTTGAAATTAGAATAGAAGTTTGAAATTAGAATAGAAGATTACCCAATAAGGAAGTGGAAGATCATGTGGACCTCGAAACATGGACACAACAAGAAATGTTAAGAGGAATTATTGCTAGGTTAGATCTGATTGATATTGCCCAAAGGATAGACATTCGTCATAAAGAAGCTCAAAATAAATAGCAAGGAGAATATCGAAGCAGCGGTTGGTTTAGACAATCTCAAATATAAGATAAACAAAAAATAGATAAGTTTAATGGAAGTTTAAAATCCCAAGTGAGTTAATTTATTGGATAATGGATGTGCATAGATCCTTCAATTATAAATCTATGCAAGATATAAAGTGTGTCAATTTACATGTACGAGGTTAGAGGGACATGCTTTTATTTGGTGGGACCATGTCCAAACTAAGAGACAAAAAAAAGGAAGGAGAAAATCTAAACTTGTGAAAGTTTGTGTTCAAGTTAAAATCTAAGTTTTACCTATGAATTACCATATTATATTATTGAGAAGAATCCAAAATCTTAAGCGAAAGTTAGAAGTGAAATAATGTATGGAGGAATTCTATAAATTGACCATAGGAGCATGTCATATTGAAAAGGATGAAGAGAAGGTGGTAAGATCTATAATTGGGCTAAGAATTTCCATACAAGATGAGATTGGTATGATTTGAATCATAACCATTGAAGAGGCATATTAGTGTGTGCTCAAGATAGAGGAAACTTTATTGTGTAGTGAATAAAATTATGTAAGTAAGAGGATGATCCTCTCATGGAAGAGGATAAAGTAGTAGTGAAAGACAATAATACCACAATGAAAGAGAACATGAAAGGTATGAGGGAGAAGCTATTACTTCTCTTCTCAAAATAGTGGAGTAAACAAATATTTCTAGAGGAAGAGGTAGTTAGGTTAGAAGCAAGAGTGGAGGATTCCTTGGAAATTGTTATAGATGTGGAGAATTTTGTCATATAGAATATGAAGCATTTAGTCATGTTACATAAGTAGAAGAAGAAAGTGTAGCCTCATTGAAGCACATGGATAAACCAAAACAAGGAGAATTTAATAAAACATACATAAACATGAATATGTCAAAGAATGATTATTTCCATGACAACATACTTATTACAATAAAACCTTAACGGATCAATAATGATCTAATGTCAAGGCTAAAATTATTTAGTAAAAATAACCTTCAACACAATCTAACCAAATTGAAAATTTGATGGTTAAAGATATTTTAGATATATAGGTGAACATTGTAGATATCGTAATTATGACTAAGCCTAAAATAATGAAACCAGCATCATTGCACATCACTTTGAGAATTGAAGGATTTCTATTAAAATAGTTATATAGTAGACTGAAAGGTGATTGTGATAGTAATGCCTAAAGCTATATGCGAAATGATAGTTTTTCCTTGTACCAACACCATAAGAGGATCAATTCATATAAATGGAATAAGAGTAAGTACTATAATATTTTAAAAATACTTTATTAAGATCATTCACTCACATTATGATTTGATTGTACTATACAAACTCATTGTGATGAATCTACCTCATTACTTTAGAATACTATTATCACATGAATTGACCAAAAATTTGCCTTAAAAGGGATACATATCAATATATTTTACACATATAATGGTGCCCAAATAGGAAAAAGTTATAAGAACGAATATTTTTTTTATTAGGTAAGATAAGGGGTTTTAAAGGATCCCTAAACCTAATACATATGGGATTGAGAAATAGCAAGATATAATGCATCATTCTCAGAGAAAATAATCTTTATGCAAAAAAACATATTCAGATATAAAATGAGTATCAAACTCCCCAAAATAAAAATGAAATGGGAAAAAAATTGGTTGTAATACCCAAAGGAAGATCACAAGATACAATAGAGAAGCTCACTACCCTCTAGGGAGACCCCACATGCTGAAGGAACACCTCCACATATACCACCAAAAAATAGCGTGATGCCTTGAGAAGACAAGGCTCCCAGTCAACTGGCACCCGTTGTACATGAGGCACCTAGCACCAAATCCCTACCAACAAGAAAACATCAAAAAACAAGAGGCTCCAAAAAGCATAGGAAATCTCCCCCCTTATCGCCTAAACTCCCATAACTAGCACCAACACCAAACCATGATCATCCATAATTAAATTATAAAGACTCTAGGGAAATTTTATCATCCAAACTGTAAGGCCTTGTTGTGATAGCCCAAAGTTCACCATCAGGTCTCCCACTTTGTTTCCTTCACGAAAAATATGTTGAATTTGTGCCTTCGATCTTGAATAAAAAAATTTGACTAGTTATTCCATGATATTTGTTATCTTCCAATATGGAGTGCAAGACTTCTTGACTAGATTAACAATATTTAATGTACCGCCTCCACTATAAATTTATTAAAACCTAAGGATTCCACCAATAAGATGCCTTGAATGAGTGCTATGGCTTCCAAAAAATGGAAGGTTTGGATTAAAATATTTTTGACAAATTCACCTAACATATCTTCTTTATCATTTCTAAGTACACCACCTATCGCAACAAGACCTGGGTTCCCCTTAGAAGCACCATATAATTTGAGTTTAACCCAATCTATAGGGGGAGGGGACCAAAAAATCGAGGATTTCAAAGAGGGAGGAGGTGGGTCATTAGATATAGTTTGCTAAGGAAAATTAAGCTTGAGCTCTACCAAGGGTTCATCAAGGGCCCACCATGCAGATATGAGAAACGAGAGGTCACATTCTCCACAAACGTCCCAATAACTCTACTAAAAATAGATTTAGGATCATGCTTTGAGTTCTTGAATGCTCTTTGATTACACTCCCACCAAATGCTCCAAAATAAGTGGGGGAGCAAGAAGGCCCAAAATTTTATCAAGCAAGGAGATTAAAGGTGAAGTCCACTGCAAATAGACCTCTGAAATAGAATTTGGCAAGACCCAATGAACTTCCAGGTATGAAAAAATATGGAATACCACTAGAGTGGAGAAGGAATAATAAAAAAATAGGTGGAGTCACAATTGTTCAGTAGCCTCGCAGAGATAACACCTATTGGGTAAACACACACCTCCTACGAATATTCTCAAGAGTGAGATATCTATTTTGTTTGGCCAACCAATAAAATACATTTACTTTGGGTTTCATATTATTCATCTAAACTTTATCAGATAGATACCATTGAGGAGAGTTAGAGTCGATGAAGAGGTAGGCTGACTTGACTAAAAATGAGCCCTCATTTTCTCCTTTAGAATCCTTGATTTCATGAATTTTCAAAACTTGGAGCTTGATTAAATTTAAGATGACGACCCAAGAATTAGCTTCCTCCCTACTGTAGTTAGAGGTGGGCACTAATTTCTAGATTCTCCTACCTCCCATACTTGTAATAAAATCCTCTACTTTAGACCATCCAAGTTTACGGGTAAGAGGTTTTGCTGGTGATAGGTTGGTATCCTGGATTAGCAAGTGCTCAAGGAGCCATGAATCCTACCAAAATTCAATGGATTTACCATTCCCCATGATCCATCGAGTCCCAAGAGCTAAATTTGATTTGAATTTACTCACGCTCTACTAGAAGGTGGACCCCTATTAGAGAAGGGTATCAGTGAGCAAACTCTCTGAGTGGATCAAATACTTATTTGTGATGATTTTTACCCAATAAAAATTATGATTGATCAAAATTTTCCAGTCTTGCTTAAGTATTAGGGCTTCATTCATCAAAGGAATGTTGCGTAAGCCTAACCCACCTTTTTCTTTCCTCATACAAGCTTGGTTCCAAGATACAAACTGAAACCTCTTGTGATCTTGAGGTCCCATCCATAGAAAGGTATTTTGAATCCTCTCTAATTTGCTCAAAACTTTCATAGATAATTTAAAAATAGACATAAAATGTTAGTCTCACAATGACACTGAGAGGGGGGGTGAATCAGTGTAGCTCTTTAAAACTTAAATCTTCAACTCTTAAAGCCGAAACAATGAAAACTTAAAACCAAATAAAGCAAGTATAACAAGAGAACATCACACAACACAAGATGTACCGAGGTTCACCGATTTGGCTACATCCTCAAAATGACTGTTTGGACTCCCATCCAAATCCAGCCTTTGCAAAGCACCAACTTTACAATCAATTTACCAACACCCACTGGAAGGAGCACCAACCCCTGATTTATCTGCACCAACAGAAAGGAGCACCAACCCCTGATTTATCTGCACCAACAAAAAGGAGCACCAACCCCTCTACCAAGCACCCACTTGATTTTGATATTGATAATAAAATGACATATATGAATCTTCTCTTCTCACAAAAAAATTGACCGTTCTCTTAGCTCGTTTTGTCAATTGCTAAACGCTTTTTGGGTATTGTGCAGAACTCTGTCTATGACCTCCTCTCAAAATTTTAGCCAAAAATGATATCGTATGAGAAAGTTATGCCCAAAATACTAAAGTGACGTTTTTCACCCTTTTTCCAAAAACACGGATTTTCACTCTTTATTTTTCTCCACACACTCTTCTCTCTTCACAAAATAAAATCCCACTCTTCAATAAAACACTTCTCACTTAAATGCACACACTTGCATTCCTTTTCACTTTTCACTTTCTCCAAAGATATTTATTTAATGAAACTTCTTAAAATAATATAACTCCCTTTTTTTATATTGAGAAGGCATTTCGTCAAACACGTCACATGCAAAGAATTGACACCTTACTCGTTCTCATACTTCGGAGCCACGTGACAACTCAAACCAAAAACAAAAGATGATCTATTTGATGCCTTGAAGGTGTAACAACACTGAAACTGAAACTATGGCGACTCTTCAAGGTCGAAACGGCCAACTAAAGGATTTTGCACAAGTGGCACAAATTGACATAAAAGAGACCTGTAACGTTTTTGCAAAAATCATAACTCTCACCTCGTAACTCGGTTTTCTCTGAAATTTGAAACGTAGAATCTTTGCAACATTGACTATGTCCAAACCAAAACTCACTACCTAACTCCTTACGGTTTTCCTGTACCACTTCCACAAAAACTGCTACTGACACACTTTTTCCAAAAAGAGCATTTTTGTGACAGTCTTGCAACGCTTGTAAAATTCGCCTCGTTTCTCCATTTTCATTGAAATTTGGAACACATGTTCTTGAAGATAACGACCACCTCCAGTTCAAATTTTGCTACATAAATCCTTACGGTTTGTTCGCAGTGCTTCTGACAAAACCTGCACTTTTTCAGCCTGTACAACCACTTGCCAAATCATCCGCCAAGATACCGGAAACATCACCGATCAATCCAAACACTGTGCTGACATCTCCAATGCTGTTCTGGACTATTTCATGACATGCTGGCATGTTCCAAACTGATCCATCCTATCCAACTGTGCCCGTGGTGACTTTTGCAACTTTTTGACTATTTTGCTGCTTTGACAACTTTTTGACGATTTTTTCAACTTTTGCAAATTTGCACAAACAACCTGTAACAACTTCACCCAAACATCAAAAACATCCTCATAAGCATTTAACATCATTGTACATACTCTGAATAACCTCTGAACTCCTGTCCACTGCATCAACCGATCTATCTGACTGTGTTGACAACAATGACAATACTGTCGTTGCACCTTGCTCAACAATCTCCCCCTTTGGAATTGTTGGCAACACACGTGCAATTTCTTGTAACTCTTCTCCCCCTTTGACAACAATACCAAAGGGCTGCTGCAAACTCCCCATGAGTCCATGCACAACATTCTCAGGAAAAAATTATTACACTTAGCAAAAATCACAAACATGAGCAAAAAGATAAACAAATACACAAATGCTCCCCCTGAGAATGTGGTCCCGATAGCTAGTCAATTCTTGGGAAGCGTGACCACTCCCAATTTATTGCGAAGGTACTCAAAGACTTCCTTGGGCAATGGTTTTGTGAAGATATCCGCTACTTGCTCTATTGTTGGAACAAAATCCAACTTAACCTCACCTTCCGCAACTTTCTCCTTCAAAAAGTGATACCGGATAGCAATATGTTTTGTGCGAGAATGCATAACCGGATTCTTTGAGATGTTAATGGCACTTGGTGTTATCACACTTAACTGAAATTGGCTCACTGAAGTTAATACCAAGATCTTTCAAGGTTTGTTTCATCCATAATACCTGCGTACAACACGTTGTCGCTGCAATATATTCTGCCTCTACTGTGGATAAGGAGACTGACTCTTGTTTCTTACTATGCCACGTGACCAACCTATCTCCAAGATAGAATGCACCTCCACTGGTACTCTTTCTGTCATCTACACATCCTGCCCAATCTGCATCTGAATACGCAATAAGGGTGAAGTCCTTACCTTTCGGATACCATAACCCATACTCCATAGTACCCTTGAGGTACCGAAGAATCCTCTTCACTGCTGTCACATGAGTCTCCTTGGGACTAGCCTGAAATCGTGCTACCATGCATACTGCCTACAAAATATCTGGTCTGGTAGCTGTCAAGTACAGTAAGCTCCCAATCATAGATCTGTACATGGTTTGATCAACATGTGGAGATTTGTCATCCTTGCTCAACTTGCAACCTGTCGTCATGGGAGTGCTAACTGGCTTACAATCCTCCATTGTGAACTTTTTTAGCATCTCTTTCACATATTTAATTTGAGAAATAAATATGCCCTTCTCATTTTGATTAACTTGCAACCCGAGGAAATACGAAAGTTCACCAATCATTGACATTTCAAATTCTTTCTACATCTTATTTGCTAAATCTTTACACGACTCATCTTTGTTGTTGCCAAATATGATATCATCTACGTATACAACAAGAACAATAAGATGGCCATTTTCTATTTTGACATACAAATTACTATCCACCATACCTTTCTTGAACCCTTGTTGAGTAAGATAGTTGTCTAGCCTTGCATACCATGCTCGGGGTGCCTGTTTTAAGCCATATAATGCTTTCTTCAACTTGCAAACCAAGTTGGGATCATCACCAAGTTGGAAACCATCTGGCTGCTCAATATAAACCTCTTCTTCAAGTTTCCCATTCAAAAATGCTGATTTCACATCCATTTGATAAACTTTGAAATTCTTGTAAACTGCTAAAGCCAGAAACATTCTAATTGCCTCTAGTCTAGCCACAGGTGCAAAGGTTTCCTCAAAGTCAATACCTTCAACTTGTGCATAGCCTTTACATACCAATCTTGCTTTATTCCTGACTACCTGTCCGTCTTCATTCAATTTGTTTCGAAAGACCCATTTAGTACCGATTATATTTTTATTTGCAGGTCTTGGTACTAACTCCCAAGTTTTGTTTTTCTCGATCTGATCTAATTCTTCATTTATTGCCTTCATCCAACTTTCATCTTTGCTTGCGTCAACAACATTTTTGGGCTCAATGCTGGATAATAGAGAGTAGTTACTTACTACTCTTCTTCTTGTCTGAACACCAACTGTGGGGTCTCCAATTATTTGCTCTCTAGGATGATCTTTACTGCCAGTTTCCTGTTTTGAATTTCTTATTTTCTTCCACTTCTGAATCATTGTTTGAATCATCTGAGTCAATTTTTTGTTTCTTTTCCGTTTCCTTTTCCTCATCTCCTTCAATAACCTCTTCATAAATTGGGTAGTTCTCTTCATAGCTAATTACTCGTTCCCTACCTTCATCAACTTTAACATCGGCACTATCCACAATTTTCCTTAGCCTCTTGTTGTAGCATTTGTAAGCTTTGCTTTTTGACGAATAGCCAAGAAAAATACCTTCATCCGCTCTATCTTCAAACTTACCAAGGTTTTCTTCAGTTCTTTTGATGTAACACTTGCTGCCAAAAACTTTAAAGTATCTTGTTGTTGCCTTTTTACCGAACCACAACTCATAAGGAGTTTTGCTTTCATGCGTCCTCAACATGCACCTATTTTGGATGTATACCGTAGTATGGACTGCCTCTTTCCAAAATTTGTCTGCTACTTTGCTCTCAATCAACATAGTCCGTGCCATTTCCTGCACTGTCCTGTTCTTTCTTTCTACCACACCATTCTGCTGAGGTGTCCTGGCTGCTAAAAATTGTCTCCTAATACCATATTTTTCACAGTACTCTATAAAATCCTCTGAAATGAACTCTCCTCCTCTATCTGATCTTAAACATTTAATCCTTTTTCCTGTTTGATTCTCAACTTGGTTTTTGAAAACCTTGAACATCTCAAAAGCTTCTGATTTATGCTTCAAAAATAGTACCCATGTCATCCTGGAATAGTCATCTATACACAACATAAAATATTTGTCACCATTTATGCTTTGCGTTCTCATGGGTCCACATAAATCAGTATGTACTAGTTCCAAAGGTTTGCTTGTGTAGTACTCTTTTGTTTTAAATGAGACTCTAGTTTGCTTCCCCTTTTGGCATGAAGCACAAATGCTATTTGATGGTTTGCCAATGGTGGGAATATCTCTCATTGCCTTTTTTGAGCTGATTTTTACTAGATTGTCAAAACTGATATGACCGAGCCTCTTGTGCCACAACCAATTTTCTTCTTCCTGTCCAATCAAGCAAGCTCCTTCTGAAGTCTCTGAGAGAGTGTATAGGTTGCCAGATGTCCTCGATCCAGTTGCTATCAACTTTCCACTATTTGCTTTTCTGACTTCACAACCTTGCTTCTTAAAAATCACTTCATGACCTCTATCACAAATCTGACTTACGCTCAACAAGTTATGCTTCAGACCAACCACAAACAAGACTTATTTTGACTTGATTTTTCCATCACTGATCTTAACTGAACCTTTGCCAACTATCTTAGCTCCATCATTATTTCCAAATTTTACTAAACCACCTTCATATTGCTTTAACTTCTCAAATTTTTGTTTGTCACCTGTCATATGATTGGAGCATCCACTATCAAGTATCCATGGTGCAGATTTATTCTGTGCTTTAAATGTTGTTTGTACGATCAAGGATTCCTTTTCTTCCTTAGGTCACTCTTTTTCTTTCCACTCTGGTTTGATTATAGTTTTGGGCTCTTGTTTTGACTTTTCTTTTTCAATAGCTTGTGCATGTTTTTCGAGAAATTTTCTATTTTGTCTCATTCCATTTGGTTGAAATTTTCTTCCCTGAAATTGATTTGATGCAAATGTACTTCGACAATTTCTTGCAATGTGCCCAAAATTATGACAGTTATAACATTCTACTTGCATAATACATCAAAGGTGAAAAAACATTTCTACTAGTAAAATTCCTTGGTCCTACATTATACTTGCAATCTGAAATCTTATGTCCATAACCATTGCATTTAAAATAGTAACCAGAAAAGAGATGATTGAACCTGGGTGATGGTCTTTGCCATGTTGTCGTAGGAGCCATAAATCTTCTTCTTCTTTGATGTGTGACATTGGTGAATCCATCATTGTCAATTCTCCTTTCGTGCCTTGCATTATTGCTTTCTTTTGCATGAGTCATTTTTTCTTGATCAACTTGTTTCTTATCTTCATTCTTTATGGATTCTTCATTTATGGCCTTTGATCCATTTGATGATTCTCCTTCATCAAAACCCAAACCAAATTTGATGCCTGTAGTCTTTTGGTTATTTATGATCTTATCCAGCTTCATAGAACTTTCTTCACGTTTGTGATAACAACTAATTTTACGATTCATCTCTTCTATCTGCATCCTTAAACCAACAATCTCTTCTTCTAGCTTGCTGCAATAATCTATTTTCATGGTTATTTGCACTTCGAGATCTTCAGATATTTTCTTGGATTCTTCTATCTGTACTTTCAAACTAGTTATGATTTCATTTGCATCCTCAAGCTTTCTTGAAATTTTCTTATTCTTTTTTCTTTCTATCTTCAATTCATCCAGAGCTGCAATTAGTTCCTCTTCCAAATTTACTTATGCATCAATTTCTTCTTCATCACATTCCTGTTCTTTTTCTATTTTTTCTTCTTTGAGTGCCATGAAAAGAGCTTCACCTGTTTCCTTTTCAGAATCCTCACCGGAGTCTGTCTTCTGATGAACTGACATTCTTGGAGATGAAACTTTTCTTCTTGAAGTTGCCTTTTCTGAAATTTGTTTTTTTCTTCCAGTCACTTCTTTCTTGGTGCGATCCTTCATCACTTTTGTTCTTCTCATTAAGTGGACATTTAGCTGCAAAATGCCCAATGCCTCCACAGTTGAAACATTTAAACGGTAACTTTCCTCTGTATTTTCCTTTTCCCCTTTTTAGTTTTTGAACAAAGTTTGCTTCCATTTCATCTGATGTCTCTTCTTCCTCGGATTCTTGTTTTGCTTTCATATTTTTATGGGCTTTAAAAGTAGCTTCTCTGTCTGTGGGTTTAGATTTTCCTATTCTCATCTCATATGCAGTCAAAGAACCATGCATCTCATCCATACTAAAAGAATTTAGATCTTTAGCTTCTTCTATAGCTGAAACTTTAGAATCAAATCTTTGGGGAAGAGATCTTAATACCTTTTTCACGATGATAGAATCTTTGATTTCCTCGTCGAGTCCTCTAATCGCATTAATGACTTCATTAACTCTCAACATATATGCCTCTATGTTCTCATCGTCATTCATCTTTAATACTTCGAACTGAGCTCGATGTGTTTGTAACTTGGCCTCCTTGATCTTAACGTCTCCTTCATGAATGCTCCTCAGTTTGTCCCATATTTCTTTTGCCATTTTACAACTCATAATCTTTACCAGTTCACTGTCCACTAATCCGCACATGATAGCATTCTTTGCTTTTGAGTCATTCTCAAACAGTTTCTTATCGGCAACATCGGTTGGAGAAGTGGTGGGTATTGTGTATCCACTATCTACTGAATCCCAAATGTCGTATCCCAAAGCACAAAGATATGTCTGCATCCTGAGTCTCCAAAATGCGTAATTAGTTTCATCAAACAATGGTGCTTTGTTTGATGAGAAGCCTTCACCACCTGCCATTGTGTCACTTCCAAGATCACCCTAGCCGGTTAAGCTTGTTCAGGAACTTGGCTCTGATACCAATTGTTAGTCTCACAATGACACTGAGAGGGGGGTGAATCAATGTAGCTCTTTAAAACTTAAATCTTCAACTCTTAAAGCCGAAATAATGAAAACTTAAAACCAAATAAAGCAAGTATAACAAGAGAACATCACACAACACAAGATGTACCGAGGTTCACCGATTTGGCTACATCCTCAAAATGACTATTTGGACTCCCATCCAAATCCAGCCTTTGCAAAGCACCAACTTTACAATCAATTTACCAGCACCCACTAGAAGGAGCACCAACCCCTGATTTATCTGCACCAACAGAAAGGAGCACCAACCCCTAATTTATCTGCACCAAAGAAAGGAGCACCAACCCCTCTACCAAGCACCCACTTGATTTTGATATTGATAATAAAATGACATATATGAATCTTCTCTTCTCACAAAAAAATTGACCGTTCTCTTAGCTCGTTCTATCAAATGCTAAACGCTTTCTGGGTATTGTGCAGAACTCTGTCTATGACCTCCTCTCAAAATTTCAGCCAAAAATGATATCGTATGAGAAAGTTATGCCCAAAATACTAAAGTGACATTTTTCACCCTTTTTCCAAAAACACGGATTTTCATTCTTTATTTTTCTCCACACACTTTTCTCTCTGCACAAAATAAAATCCCACTCTTCAATAAAACACTTCTCACTTAAATGCACACACTTGCATTCCTTTTCACTTTTCACTTTCTCCAAAAATATTTATTTAATGAAACTTCTTAAAATAATATAACTCCCTTTTTTATATTGAGAAGGCATTTCGTCAAACACGTCACATGCAAAGAATTGACACCTTACTCGTTCTCATACTTCGGAGCCACGTGACAACTCAAACCAAAAACAAAAGATGATCTATTTGATGCCTTGAAGGTGTAACAACACTGAAACTAAAACTCTGGTGACTCTTCAAGGTCGAAACGGCCAACTAAAGGATTTTGCACAAGTGGCACAAATTGACATAAAAGAGACCTGTAACGTTTTTGCAAAAATCATAACTCTCACCTCGTAACTCGGTTTTCTCTAAAATTTGAAACGTAGAATATTTGCAACACTGACTATGTCCAAACCAAAACTCACTACCTAACTCCTTACGGTTCGCCTGTACCACTTCCACAAAAACTACTACTGACACACTTTTTCCAAAAAGAGCATTTTTGTGACAGTCTTGCAACGCTTGTAAAATTCACCTCGTTTCTCCATTTTCATTGAAATTTGGAACACATGTTCTTGAAGATAACGACCACCTCCAGTTCAAATTTTGCTACATAAATCCTTACGGTTTGTTCGCAGTGCTTCTAACAAAACCTGCACTTTTTCAGCCTATACAACCACTTGCCAAATCATCCACCAAGATACCGGAAACATCACCGATCAATCCAAACACTATGCTGACATCTCCAATGCTATTCTAGACTATTTCCTGACATGCTGGCATGTTCCAAACTGATCCATCCTATCCAACTATGCCCGTGGCAACTTTTGCAACTTTTTGACTATTTTGCTGCTTTGACAACTTTCTGACGATTTTTCAACTTTTGCAAATTTGCACAAACAACCTATAACAACTTCACCCAAACATCAAAAACATCCTCATAAGCATTTAACATCACTATACATACTCTGAATAACCTCTGAACTCCTATCCACTGCATCAACCGATCTATCTAATCGTGTTGACAACAATGACAATATTGTCGTTGCACCTTGCTCAACATAAAATATATAATTCTTTAATATTTAAACAAAAAAAAAATAACCCCCCCAAAAACCCCCCCCCCAAAAAAAAAAAAAAAACCCCCCCCCCCCCCCCCCCCCCCCCCCCCCCCCCCACCAAACAACAAAAAACCCAAAAAAAGAAGTAAAAAACTCTACAACCAAATATCTATAATATTTTTCCCCCCGGAAAAAAAAACAACAAGCTTTTAGAAAGAGATCTGCCCTTTTAGAAAAAAACCCCCCCAAGAGGCAATGAGGATAAGAGTGTGTCATCCACAAATTGATGGTAGGAGAGCGAGTCAAAGGAAAGGGTTGGATTGATACCTTTAATCATAGTATTACAATAAAATATCTCCCCAAACCTCAGCATGAGAAAAAGAGAAATGGGAGAGGGGCTCCCACAGGGGCCCAACCAAAACTAAAAGTTTGCGATGGACCTCTAGATAAAATTGAATTTGTTGAGCAAACAAATAGGAAATCCCAAGATACACGATCGTAATATTTGTTCATATCTAACTTAAGAAACATTCCTAACCTTCCAATTTTCTATGTTGAATGGAGGATTTCATGCACAACCACAACCCCATCCAATATTTGTATGCCTGGTACAAAATCACTTTGAGCTTTGTTAATCAATAAGGGTATGAATATCTTCAACCTATTAGCCAAGGATTTGGAGATAATTGATAAATAGTATTGTAGAGGTTGATAGGTTGGAACTCTCCAAAGTTGTTGGCTTCCCTCATCGCGTTGCAAACATCATTCCCAACTATATACCAAAATGTTATGAAAAATAGTGGAGGGAACCATCTAGGCCCGATGCTTTTGACACACCCATAGCAAAGGTGGCCTCTCTTAATTATTCATCTTTGAAGGATGCGTCAAGAAACTCATCCATATCCTACATTACAATATTGAGAATAGCTTGAAGCAGAAAGTTTTAAACCCCAAAGTATCTTCTATATTTAGAACCTAATAAGGAATTGAAGTATGAAGTTACCTCGATTTTGATATCCAGTATATCCACAACTTTTGTCCCATACTCCATGTCTAGCTCATGGATATGATTTGCACTCTTCTACCTTAAATTTAAGATGTGAAATAATTTGGTGTTCCTATCACCTTCTTTAAGCCAGAGGGATTTGAAAGAAACACTCCATCCAACTTGACCAAAATGAGCTACTCTCAAATGTGATGAATGCTCCAGGTGAAGCGGGCACCTTTAAAGTCTAGATCCATCAATTCTCCTTGGCTAACAAAATTTGCAAGTTCCTCCATGCTTATTTAACAATGGGAATTACCCCATTTTTATTGGAGGGGAATAGAGGTGAATTGAAGTCACCTGCTATAATATAGGTCTCCTCTTTGAATCCTTCTCTCATTTGCAAAAGTGAGGACCAAAAAATTTTCCTGCTAGAGCTAGTGTTCGGTGCATAAATATTTTACATGACCCATCTCTTGTTAGTCAACTTGCAAAAAAATAACAAATTGATAACTTGCTGAGAGGAGAAGATCGCATATCCCCTGACCTTTGATAGGTTCCAAAAATAAAACAAACCTCTAGAAGATCCATCAGTTGGGCTTACAACAAATCTAGCATTTTTCCAAATGGAATTTCTTACTGAATCAATGTGTTTACTCCCAATATTGGATTCTTGTATGAAAATTATGTTTGGGGAGTAGTCTTTTTTGAGAGATATTAGTAACCACCTTTTTGAGGATCCATTCAATCCTTTGACGTTCTAGAAAATGAACTTCATTTGTGGGTTGTAGATTTCTTTTCAACCATGAGTGGCTATGAGGATCGATTGAAGGCTTCTAGCTTCAATTGTTTACCTCTCGAGTCAATGTTATTATCAACCTTCAGTTGTGTCTAAGAACTATTGGCTATTTTAAAATCTGCTTCCCTTTTCCTTAAAGGTTTATTCGATGGTTTACCCACCTTTTTATCAGCCCTAACATCCACTATTTTATGGTGGCTCCTAGTTTTGAGGCCAAGAGAACTATTCATGATGGGATTAGAAGAGGGGAGTTTCTTCAAAATAGAGTAGAATTTGTTGAAGTACTGGATCTTCCATATGTAAAATTTCAAAGGAATTGAACAAAACCAGATCTTTATGGCTTAACTCCTCTAGAGAAGGCCCTAGGCAATAATCTGTATTCATTTCAGGAGTCCTGGTACCCTCCTTTTGAACCGGTTCCAAAGCTAAACTCTATAAAAACTTCTTAGGACTACCCCTTAAGTTTGTTGTAAGACTTAGTGGAGAGAGTGGGGGAGGCTCCCCATCCTCAACCTTGCCAGTCTCCTCTTGATGGGGCTCCCCATCCTCAACCTGGTTCATCTTAGCTTGAAGAGGGTCCTTGACTTCAGTCTATCTAGACACCATATGAGGGGGTTCTCCATATTTAGACAAATCTGCCATCGCCTAGGGTGACTCCCTATTTTCACCCAATACTTAGGGTAAGGACATATCCTAAGGAGAAAGGAGAGATTTCTCACCTTCTAATCTAGGAGGAGGGGGGTTAAATTTTGCTCTTTTCTCTAATGGCCCTCCTAAAATTCACTTGGAGTCTTCCTTGAAATTTATTTTGACATGAAAAAAAGACCTAGGGAGTGCTGCAATGTCTATAGAACCCAATGGTTTCCATTTGGTCAATACCCATTTTTGAATAGACTCCAACTCTAACTCACTACCCTAGAATTTGCCAATTAGGTACCAAGAACTTTATATATTATTTCTCCTAATGATATTACTCGGGATCCATAGTTTATGATTTTCTAGGAATATATCATACTGAACCTTCTTCCCATATCTATAACATGACCTTACCACCACCTTGGTAAAAGAGAATAACGGATTCATGTGATTCCCTTTATCCTGATGACCCCTCTCACGGGGATCAAACTGGCCCCCAACACTTTGGTGATTTTGTTCTAATAGAAACTAGCCCCCAACACTTTGGTGATTCTATTCTGATAGAGGATGGGTCCCCCTTTGAAACTCCTAGGGTTTGATCCTTGTTTGGAACCTTCTTCTTAATGTTCACCCTAAAATCCTTCATCAATATTTCCTACTGTAACTCCCTACTGATCACTTCCTGCAACTTTCGTGCTCTTCATTCAACCTACTAGTCACTTTCTACAACTTCCCCATTGTGCAAACCCTAATATTTTAACCTCCTCCTTTAAAAATTATCCATAGATTTATTCTGCAAAAATTCCACTCTTTCAACCCTAAATTTATTTTGCAAAAAGCCCAATATTTCAACCTCCTCTAAAAATTATCTACAATACTCAAAAATGCAGAACCCCAAAACACAAACTCCACATAGAGGATATAATCGTCACCACAAAATTAGAACCCTTTATCCCAACTAGTTTATATATGTCATAAGAATAAATATTGACCAAACATATATTTGACGATTTTGGGGTAGTTAATTGGAATGAATTATTGCAACTTGATAAGATGCAATTGTTAGGAAATTTTTGTAATATGGATATGATCATATGCATCCTATAGGAATATGATGGAGCAACCAAAGACTCTTTTAAACATTACTTGGTTAATAAGAAGTAATGCTAAGATCTAATGAGATATTAGATTTAAAATGCTAATGATATATACATCATGTACTTTGATAGAGCTAGAACTAGGAATAGTGTAAGGGTTGAAATCAAATTTATTGATCCATCTCAAGTAATCTTGTTAATTGATGTTTGAGTTCACAAATAATGTAACTACGTACGAAGCATTACATATAGATATCCAAAGAGTAGAAAGATTGACCATCAAATATAAAAACAATAATTGGATAATTTTAAATTTGTGGTAAAAATAGGTTTAATTTGTCAATGCTACAAAGAATAAATAAATGAAACCACACAAGCATATATTTTGGGAATTTTTAGAATAATCCAGGCATGTGCTCTTTTTATAGCATAATTTTATGCTTGAAAATATCAAAAAAAATCTATTTTTGATCCTCTATTAGGGGCATAAAAATCTATAAGAAAGTATCATAGACAAGTTGTTGACATATTTCTAGAAAAAAACTACAATGGTCCTCAAAAATACTTAATTAAATAGTAATTTTATATTTTTGAACCATCACATTTCCATATGGATGACCTTCCAATAAATAAAGATGTATCCCTCATTATAAAAATCACGAGTAATGGTTGCAATGTTATAGCATCTCATCTCTTCTTAGAGATTGCTTACATTATACTCTATTTTTTAATCAATAAAATCATTATGTTATTTTGCTTATATATTTGTATTATAATTTGTTATACTTTGTTATTTTCTAATTACACGTTTTAATGATCTTTTTTAACTTGAAATTCTAAGTTTCAAATTAGTCAAATTTTTTATTTTTAAATCATAGAAGTTTTTCAAGTCACAAAATTTCTATAGTAATAATTGAACAAAATCAAAGGGAAGGTGAGCTAGCTTCTTTAGACATATTCATCAGTCTTATAACTAGCATATGAGACCAACTTGAAAGATAAAAACCCATATTTAAGCTTAGTCATTACAATAAAATGTCAATCATTAGCAAGTGTTTAACAATGATAAACAAATTATAAACTTCCTTTTCACTAGGATCAACATGCCAAAAAAATCAACTTTGAAAAGGTATAATAATGATTGGAATCCTATTCAACCTAGATGAAAATTCCAAGAAAAGGAATATTTATGCAAGAGTCTATACTTATTGATAATGTTTATCTCTAGGAAAGATTGTACAGACAAGGATTTTGTCATATTGAATAAAATTTTTACTAAAAATTATGATACCATTACCTAGAGATATAAGGACTTAAAGGTCTATGCTAGAAATGTGATTAGACATACCATAGATTTGATATCAAGGGCATAGATAGAAACAATGACCATCTAACCCTAAAATCAAAACTTATGATGAGGAAAGAATTGTTTAAAATATTACAAGCATATATTATCTACTTGATTAAGCAATCAACTTGAGTTGTAAACTTACTGCCACTCCAAAAGAATAATAATGATATTAGATTGTGTGTATATTTTTAAAATCTAAAAAAGGATTCCTTGAAATATCATTACCCACTACTTTTGATGGATAAAACCTTATAGATGATATCATGTTAAGAATATATCATTACGTACAATCACATTTGGATCAAAGATGAAGATTAGAATAAAATAACATGTACCACCAAATGGATAATGTTTACATATTAGATGATGCCATTTGAAATTTCTACCATAAGTGCTAATTTTCAATGCACAATGAATATTATATTTTAAGAGCTCATCAATGAAGTAATTCTTAGTGTATCTAGACAAGTTAACTACATTTCTAAAAGACATAAAAATATATAAAAACACCTCTGTATAGTATTTAAGTGAGTAGGGAGTATGGAATCTCCCTAAACCCAAATATGGACTTGCTATTAACCCTAATTGCACCAAAACAAATCAAAATTTACCTTTACTATCCTAAAAAAATTAGATTCAATCATTTTTGTGCAAAATCAACTCTTTAGCTAATATTATCAATCATTTTTCCTAGATGGTATGAACAATTATGAAATGCTAAAAAGTAATGTCACTTTCACTTAGATGAAAGAAATCAAACATGCTTTCTAAAATATTAAAGATGTGGTTTCTAGAGCACTAGTATTGATTACTACATATTTTAGTAGGGACTTCAAACTCTATGTGTTTGAGATAGGTGCTAGCATTATCATACAACACACTCATAAAAGTTAAAATGGAAATGTATGAATAAGTCCTTAAATATCTATGACAATGCTATGATCAAAGCATTAAGATAATTCTAATATTATTTATTACAAAATAAGACTATGGTGTTTGGAGTATATTTCAATGTTAAAACATTCATGTTGTAAGAAGAACTTGTAAAAAGAAGATAGGTTAGATAGCTAAAATTCAAGAATTTGACATTGAAATCAAGTCGACTAATCTAGAACCACATGAAGAAGGACATGGTCAAAGATCAAATGGGTTAAATGCAAGAGATCATAGAATGCATACAAAATAATAGTGTGCACAAGGTCTCACACCTATGCAAAAAAAAAAAGTAATTTTAATAGAAGATTATCAATTATAAGATGATCAACAAGGTATTATTTCATAAAGACAATGATGGTGTGCTTTGAGATGTATCAAAGAGAAGAAATTGAAAGACATATTATATGAGTATTATGACAAAGAAGGTCATAATTCAACTTACACTATAATGCATACAATATTAAAAGTTAGTTATTACTAGCCAACAATCAAAATACTTAGATTATATTATTAAATTATCAGAACTCAACCTACTCTAAAAGTTGAGAGGATTAAAACCATCTCTATCATTATTAATTATCTTAAGTAGGTAAATTAAACAAATATATACTTTTATAATTCATCACTATCCTAATAATATATTGAAAAAGTAATCTAAAATATATCATCCAATATATAAATATTTTTAGATAAATTAATTTTTATAACATAAATATATATTATGATGTATAATCTATATTTTAAATTATTATTAAAAAATCATTAATTGAAGCCTTGGATTGCAAGAAAGTTGTTACCGAAGGTGACTCCATTAACATCATCAACTTGGTTAATGGCAGTTAAAATCCCAGCTGGACCATAGCAAATATAATTTTAGAGTATAAAAGAATGATCCAAAACTTGGAAGAAGTTCAAATTAAGCATGTTTTCAAGGAGGGTAATAAATCTATGGATTTCCTCACCAAATTCGGACTATACCAAGAAGACATCACCATATGGAGGGAAGGCTTTTTGAAATGATTAAAACTTTTTGACAATGAGGTTAGGTTATCCTAGTGCGGGTTACTCCATCACCTTGTGGGATGGAGACTAGATCAGATTGTCCATAGGCTTCAAGAGCGAAAGGGTCACCGTTGTAGAGCTTGGTCCCTATGTTTTTTGCATCACTTTAGATGCTAAGAAAGCTTTGAGCCTCTATATTTGGAGATAGGCCCCTTTCATGCCTTACAGACAGGGCACTTTAAAATTTTATGTTTGAAACTTAATTCTTTTCACGCCACTCGATCAGGTTTTTTGATTCCTATATAGTGGAGGTCTAGGTGGCTGGCCTTGGTTGGCAAACTTTTTATGTGTGATTTTTTGGGTTTAAGGGCTCTCAGACTTTTAAATTAATTGTATGGATTACATGGAGGAGGATAGTGAGTCATCATCACACATGGTGGACTATATTATGAACCAAGGCATTGCGCATCAAATCAACAATCATCACTTTGATTTGCCAAGGGATGTAGACCAATCCGATGTCGAGTGGTCAGGTCTTTCTTGTGGCATGAGCCCTTAATAGTGGCAATAGCGGTTTAGAAAAGGGATTGCTATTAGCAAGTCATGGACTGCTTTGATTGAGCAAGCTCTAGGGTTTCCCTTCATGATGGTTGTGCATGGGCTGAGGTGGCTTCTTGGCATGCAAGAAGCACTAGATACTAGTTGGGACACTATGAGAGCATGTAAAAAGTTTTTTCTATGATCCATGAATATCACCATAAATCTACCTAGATTTGGGTTCTAGGGCCCTAGAATGATCTATTTCTTTTTAATAAGGTTGTAGCGATCTAAGAGTGATTTTGGTGTTTGTTCCATGGTGTAAGTCCAAGAGTGATAGTTGGCATTGGTGTGGCCTGCTGGTAGTTGGTTGGGCTGAACTCTGTTTCTTTTGTCATTCCAACTATTCGCTTGGTTTTGAAATAACTTTACTAGCTTTGCTTCTCGATATTTCTCATGGAAATTTGAGGTTGTAGGTTTTGAGGGTAGCTTGGACTTTGGGAGAATGCTAGAAGTCTAAGTTCCCTACAATTTTAGTTGCTTTTCAACAAAGTGTTGGTTTATCTGGTGTCTACGAGATTGCTTTGGATATCGTCTGGTGTTCGATTCTTCTTGGCAAGCTCTTGTGCATAAGTTTTCTTGGAAGAATGACAATGTTGATTCTTTAATTGGGTACTCTAGTCGTAGATGAGGACATAAGAAAAATACTTAAAAAAGGGTAATTTCCTTCAGTGCTTGATGAAATTTTGCTTGGTTTTGAAAGAACTTTACTTGCTTTGCTTCTCGATATTTCTCATGGGAATTTGAGGCTGCATGTTTTGAGGGTAGCTTGGACTTTGGGAGAATGCTAGAAGTCTAAGTTCCCTACAATTTTAGTTGCTTTTCAACAAAGTGTTAGCTTATCTGGTGTCTACGAGGTTGCTTTGGATATCGTCTAGTTTTTTATTCTTCTTGGCAAGCTCTTGTGCATAAGTTTTCTTGGAAGAATGGCAACGTTGATTCTTGAATCGAGTACTCTAGTCGTAGATGAGGACATACGAAAAATCCTTTAAAAAGGGTAATTTCCTTTAGTGCTTGATGAAATTTAATGGTCACAACAAGGAAATGGCCAAGCATATGGCCTATTCGTGGTGTAGTGGGATGGTTAGAGTGGAAATCCTTGAATTCAAAGTTACTATTCCCCTAATCATTGAAGTTATGGGATTGCTAGTGGATGGATATGTACACAACAGAGAGAAACACTCCTTGGCCAAAGAATCTCAATAATTCTTAGGAGAAGATGAGGAGTTGGTAAAATTTCAAAAGAGATTTAAGAGATCTTCTTTGAAAGCACCTTAGGATAAAATTACATTGGTGATAATGCAATATTTTACACTAGACGAAAATCATGACATTCTCAGGAGTTTTCATTTTATATTCTTGACCACCCATTTCACATGAGGCTCATGAATATCCCTTCATTCTTGTTTTAGTCTATGTCGAGGTTGATGAGTAGGGTGAACAAATGGGTTGCATTGGACCCAATCCACCAAGGGTAGGCAAAACTGATTTTTGACCATGTAGTTAAAGTAAGAGATCTATCGAGGGAGGAGATCTTGAATTCCCTTGCTAGGGTGACACCTCCCATTATTGACTATCCAGACTCATCTCACTCTAAGTAGAGTGATTCTTTGAGTTGGGAGGTCATCAACACAATCTCTGTTTTGATTTCCAAGGCCAAGGTGGTAGAGTCCCTCCTAAAAGGTGTTGGATGGAGTGAGGAAAGAACCAGGCATTCCAAGCGCTTGATGGAAAATTTAGCAAATACTAGTAAAGCTCCTCTTTATGTGGATGAATCTGACTGTGATGACTTTGCTTAACCTTCAAAAAAAGCTAAACTTCTTTTTAGGTTGGCCAATACAAAGAAGGAGGTTAATTCTTGACCCCAGGATACCAGTAGTATACCCAAGTCCTTCAAAAGGATGCTTTTGAAGTTGTAGAAGTTGCTTATAAAATCCATGCAAGCAACCATTTTGTTCATAAAAGAAATTATGGTGTTAATGGACTGAGAATAATGGGAAGTGAATAAGTAAGATGCATACAAGAATGAAAATGGACCTAATAGACTAAAGGATTGAGGTGTGGGATCCCTAGATGTATTTTGCCTGTTGGTGTTTGTTTGTCTTGTCGGGTGGCCCTCCCTTGCGTGGAAGGTTGGTCTATTTGATTTTTATCTTGGATGCATACATGGGATATGCTAGGTTCCCTAACGATAGCTTTAATGGTTAACTCTATTTTGCTCCTACCTTTTAGATCCTTTCAAATCTCCTCCTTCCACCTAATAAAATAATAATAATAATTTAAATAAAACAAATATACACAAAAGTTAATGGTTTTTTCTTAGAAACCTCATCATCATCCTTGAAAGTCCCCAAATATATTGTAAAGCTTGGAGGGGAAAATGGTGTGCATTTGCAAAGTTGCAATTGAAGCTTCAAATTTGATCCAGTTAATTGGTCAACGAAGGATGATGTTCAGATCCTCTTCTCTGGATCCTCTTCTCTTCTCTGGATGAGTTCGAAGATATTTATTTATTTTTAATTCTTAATTTAACTTTTCCCACTATAGATACGGATGACGTGGAATCATAGCTTGATACAAGTACACCATGCGTGTCTGCTTTCAACGGTGGGAATTAAAGCTTACCAACCATCACATTTGTTTTTCTGTCACCATATAATCACTCCTGGTCAACAGTATGAATCCGGAGTGACCGGCGGTCCCCATCTCACGCCGGATCAACAGTACAAATCCCGAGTGACCGGCAGTCCCCATCTCGTCAACATTTTACAAGACGGATAGGTTAGGTGGTTGTTCCTGTAGTTTGAGCCCGTGCTGTCAATTACTAAAAATAGTGACTGTAGTCAACTCTCTTATGTACCCAAAAAAGAATAAGAAAAAAAAAGGCAAAGAGAAACTAATGTACATTTGAGAAAATGACAACAAATATTACGTTAATAATTTTACTCTAATTGTTAAAAATATAATTAAAACATATTTAAAAATAATAAAAATTATAATTTAAATATATTTAACCTATTCTTAACGATATCATGGTAAAAAAATTGAAAAGATGCTTTAACGAGTAACCACACCACCAAAACAGATATCATAATGATGCTTGTAGCAAAAAGAAAATTAAATAGATTGAAAGTTTAATGATAGGTTTTTTAGTGGATTTTTTAGTTAGATATTTATCAAGAAGAAATTTGGGTTCAAATTTTGGGATATCAATTTGTGAAAGTAGTAATCTATTCCGAAACGAGTGCATGCCAGATGGACAATGATGGTCCCGATTGATGATGATGACCCTGACGGGTGGTCTTCATTCATCTCACGTCGGATCAACAACTACACGAAATAAAAGAGCCCGTGACTATTAACAATTACTAAAAACTAATAAAAAGATAATGTAAGATACATTAAAAAAATTGCATTGGTTTTTTAGTCGTAAAGAAAAAGAACCTTGCCATGGCCCCTAAGTTTGGCTCTATTTCTTACCCGTTGGAATTTCCCAATATTATTTACTTACCCGTTGAAATCTCCAAATATAAATTTTAATACACTTGCATTTTTTAAAAGAAACATGACTAACTTTAGTGTTTCAACGATAACAACACAATTGTTGGACTACATTAGATTACAAATTTCTACGATAATTATTTAAAATTATATATATATAATACATGATAAGATTTATATTTTATCATATATTATAATATATGTTAGTAATTATTTATATACTATAAAAAGTATAAGATGCACTTTCAAATATAGATATAAATGTTTATTTTTTGGATTTGATTTGTATAGAAAACTCTTCCGAAACTTAGGGTTAGGCATTTTTATTCTACCATGATCTCTTATAAAGGGAAAAGTTGAGCTTACCAATAGAGAATTTAACACATATCCACACACATCGTGGTTTGAACTTTGGACTTGAAGAAGAGCCAAAGAGCCAAAGCCAAAATTGTTGTGTTGTTCCCCAGAACCCTAGACCAATGCTCAAGGATGGACATTCCCATCCCACCATGACCTCTCATAAGGGAGAGAGTTGAGCTTATCAATAGAGAATTTAACACACAACCACACATATCCTGGTTTGAACTTTGGACCTTTTGAAGAAGGGCTTTGGCCCTAACATTATCCTCTCCAAGACATTTTTTTCGTATATGGTTAGTGTGAGAAACCTCTACAAATGATGCTTAAGTCTAGGCATCCCCATCCCATCATGAATTCTCATGAGGGAGAGAATTGAGCTTATCAATAGAAATTTAACACATAGCCATGCACACATGCCTCAGTTTGAGCATTGGACTGCTTGAGGAAGAGCCAAAGCTTGGACCGTTGCATTATCCCCTGGGACTAAACATTAACAATTATTTTTTATTTTTAGATTTGGTTAGTGTGAGAAACCCTTGTAACCAACACTCAGGGTTAGGCATCCTCATTCCTTCATGACTTCTCATAAGGGGGAGAGCTCAGCTTATCAATAGGAAATTTAACACACAATCATACACATGCTCGTGTTTGAACTTTGGACCTTCTCAAGAAGAGCCAAAGGCTGAATCCTATAGAGCAATAAATATATATAAATATTATTAAAACACTTTAATTAAGAAAATGTAAAATAATTTAATGAAAAACATATATCTAAGACAATTATCTTTAAATAATTATATATGCAAAGAAAAAATGTTGAGCAACTATCTTGACCAGTTATCAATTAGATTGACATTATTTCGTTCTAATACACAGAGAAATCAACAACTACCTTTCCTTTTTGAACAACTGGTTTAGGATTAGTAACTGGTTTAGAAATCATCAAACTTGTAAACATTCAACGAACTCATGTTAAACTACTATATTTGTCCAGATTGGACATGCCCCAAGGTTTGAACCTAAGTCTCCTCTTGATAAGTGCCCAACATCTTATTAATCGATCAATTAAATTGGCATTATTAAGTTATGTTTCACAATGCAAACACTATCAAATGTGTATAACAACCTATGTTGACATTCACCCCTTCCCATACCATTTAACAACCGAATTTTTACCAAGCATGCTTACTCTTGCGAGAATATGGATAAGCCACTCTCTTTATGGGTTTCATAGATAATAAGAGTTCTAATGATGTAATAAATTATCCTTTTTATGTTGATCATCATATTAGGATAACATAGCTCCTAGGGCATAGATGATTACAACAATGTATAGTAACAAAGGGTTTGAGGGATTAGGAGGTATAAGGATATGAGGGGATGTGAGGTATGTCTTTAAGGAATTAAAAGTTACTTGGAACTCATCATCCCATCAAAATTTTACATCCTTGCACAAAGGTTTGCAAAAGGGTTATCATTTATTTACAAGTTGTGATATAAATCTTCTAAAGGTTTAGCATTTTCTTTGGTTGTCTAGTTTAGTTATATTTTATGGGAAAGGCATGTTAGTAATAGCTAATATCTTAATTAGATCTACTTCAATATCATATCTAGACATTATTGTAGGTCCAAAATGACCACATCCTTAGAAAATTTTAAAAATTTATTCTAAGGCATTAAGATAATCCAATCCGCTGAAGATAGAGTGTATTTCAGATCGAATCTGTGCAACATGCCCCAATATTGTCAACATTTGGTCCTTTTTCGGTAAAGTGTTCCGCCCTACCCGATACTTAGTGTATTTTGCAGCGACTTAGCATGAGGATCCCAATTCGTAATCCAACCGAGTTTAGATGATGTCAACACCTTTCAAAGTGTAGATTAGCGACATCACTTCATTTCGCACACTCAAGAGACTAAGTGTCAGGAATTTCCCATTCCGCTGAGTTTCAAGGCTATTTTGAAGTGAAATGGCGATAAGCTCCATGCCACTCGAAAAGAAGGTTAAAACATCAAGAAGGAGCAAAAGGTAATATAATAGTGCAGAAGTCATATTCCATTACTTTTTGAGCAGATTGGCATCACACTCTATTCCACAGTCAATCCAAGTCAAAGCTAGTGGAGTGAAAACCAAGGAGCAGATTGTAACTTATATCCTATGTCGCAGATGTGAGAAAGGAATAAAGCATTTTGAAGACTTAGTCGAGCAGATTGACGATGAACTATATTCCACTCAACAAGTAGTGTATTTTTACGAGATCTCCAATCCCTTGGCCAAAGCCATCCAAGCAGACATCAGTGTTCTTTTTAGAGCGAATTGGTGACTAGTTCTACCCCACTTGTCTGCATAGCATTATTGGAATTTAATCACAACCGTCCATGAAGTGCATCAATGAAAAATATTATGTTGATAATTTTATGAGCATACAAAGGCAAATTCTTGGTGGATAAATGCCAATCAGTTTGAGCGGGTAGACAAAGTGTTAGTGGTGCCAAGAACCAAGAACCAAGAATCAGGGTAGTTGCAGATCTATGGTAGGATGAAGACCTCAAGAATGATGAGTGGTTCAGATCCAATTTCTAATGACCTGAAGCATAATTATCATCACTAAATCAAGTTACGGAGTTGAGCTTCCATGGTGTGCGGCATAGAGCAAATTTCCCAAACCCTACATATGAATGAAATAATACCAGTATAGCTTTTTGTTGATCTGTCATATTCTAAATCCTTGTAATGTCTCCCTCTATTATTTCTTTCATTGTAAACTATATATATATATATATATATATATATATCGAACCCTCAATTTTTAGGGTCGGTTCTAGAGTGTTTGCTTGCCCTACAATGTAATATCTTTTGTAAACTAATGGAAGGAGCATTACTTAGATTTTTGACTCAAAATTTATCGTCTTCAATATCTTTCATTAAGAGGTTAGAGCTATGAATTGCATTTTTTCAATTCTATTATGGTTAGTTCATTCCATATGTACTGGATTACTAGTTGTAAAGCAATTGAAATTTGTTCATAGTTAGATCTATGCTATTGAGAAGTTGCTATTGAGAAGTTTATTTTAGTGAAGTTTGAATACTAATCTATTCTGCTAAATTGTATTGTTAGTATCTTAGATATTGAAATTTCTTTCTTAGAGCACATCTCTATTTTGCTTTTATTGTATGAAGATTATTCTATTTTAGGTGCTGCTAATCCTGAGTTTGGGACACTAGAAATAGTTTGCTAAAGGTTTTCCCTATGAATTCCTATGTTGTTAGTCCTATTCGACCACTATTATTTCATAATTTATCAACCCTAAACCCTTTTCTAACCCTATCTCTCAAAACCATTATTGAGCTTAATTGAGTCAACATTTTGTTAGTTGACAAGGAATGGACCTTCTCTGGAGGTTGGGCTGAATCAGTTTTTGTTCCATCCAATGTTGAGTTCTGAGCTATGACTAGTGGGTGCAAGCTTGGCCAGAAATTTGGAAGATAGATAGTTGTAGTATCAAGTTTAATTTATGTCAATTTGGATCCCAATAGTTATGGTACACTCGATGGGACCTGTTTGCAAGAAACACTAAAACTCATCATATTCTTTATTATTTTTATCTTTTCTCGAAGGAATCAATATTTGGTGAATTATCTTGACCTTGCTAAGTGGTGATCAACAAATTCACCTGGCAACTCCCTGGTCTACGAATCCAAAAAATATATCCCTATAGCTTGTAGTTTTTCATGAATACTAGGTCATCCGTAAGGAATAACCCAGAATCTATTTTCTACTATGAGCTACCTTATATAGGCTCTACTATTATAAGTAATTTGAGTCAGGATTTTCATTCATATAAAACTACTCCTGATGAGAATCCTATAGTACACCCAAGCCCACCTCCAATAGGAGCTACACCTTGAAACATGGCCCAAAATAAGAATCAAAATGTAGTTCCAAATCAGCCCTTGCAATAGTATCCTAGCTGGAATACAACTGGTCCCCTTAGACTAGCCTAAATGCATGACATTCCTCAAGTTGTGTCTAAGGCCATCCCCATCTATGATGTATTTGGTAAAACTGCATATGAACACTGCCAAGATATTCTAAATCTAGTAGCAATCCACAATATAAAATATAAATATGTTATTGTCAAGATCCTAGCCCTGTCCTTTAGAGGAAATATTTTGCATTGGTTCATGACCCCTGAAAATAATACCAATACCTCATGGGTAGTGCTGTCTGAGCCCTTTGTGGAAGAATTTAATGAATTTGTTGATCATTTTTCCCTCCTTAATCAATTCACATCCATGCAAAATCATTACCAAGAAACTGTTTCAAAATTCAACTTGAGGTTCAATAGGACCTAGAAGAGGATTCACCCTACAATAAGACCAACTTCAAGCCTCACTTATATGTATACATCAGAGCCCTTGAATTAGAGTTAGGCATGTGAACCCAATAATCTGGGGTATAGATCTTTCCACAGGTTTACAATGCAACTGTTCATGTTGATAATGTCCTTATTAATATGGGAATATTATCCCAAAAATTTGTGTTGCTCTACAATTTGGAAACCCCTAATGGCCAAGGTTAGACAGCTGCATCATATTATATGGACCCTCCTCCTTTTTCATCCCCATTTCCATTGATGACTCTCATTCCTCATTTAAAAGCATCACGTACTACAGTTCCTTTCCCTCCCTTCCTTCTCAAATACCCCAAGAATCCTCGATAATCCTTGATATTCAAAATACCTTGAAAACTCTTAGCAACAAGATGAATTCAATAGAAAAAGTGAAAATGGAGAGATATCAACAAAGGAGATTTACTTATGTTAACAAGGATCAAGGAACTAGTTCTAGCAACAACACTAGGGTTAGAGTAATGCAATCCAAGAAGATCTTGAATGTTCTTAAAAAATAATATTGGTGAATGTATGGTGTTTGGTGTGTAATGATCCCCATGATTCAAAATATTGTGTTATGTACCAACACCATGTACAATAGGTTATGGAGAAAGTAGAGAGAAATCATAAAGGAAGAGTGAGCATGCTTTGACAACTAGATCATATCATGATTGGAAAAGATCTTGATGAGAATGGACCCATTTCTATCATGACAAGGTTAGACAAGAAAATAGTGAAGGTTGATCCACAAAAGATGGGTCAAATTTAGATCCCCTCTCAAAATAAGAAAGGATCCTCCTTCACAAAGTAGTGATATATTACCTATCCCCCAAACCAATGAAAAAGAGACATGGCTCCTAAGGGCCAGGACAATGCGATCAATTTTTCCAAAATAACTAAGAAATAAATTGAGGGAGACAAGATAAGATCCAATAATGAAGCCCAATAGAGGCTTAGATTCACCTCCATTACTAATAGGTAGAGAATTGAGGCCACGCAACAATATAAAATAAAGTATGGTGAGCTAGAGAGAAGGCTTGAGAGACCCACCTCTCCCAAGTCTAAATATAACATTGTAGATAAAATGAAGAAGATACCATCCAAAGCTAGCCTATATGATACTATCTTCATTCCTGGACAAATAGATCCGCTAAAAGCTTCTCTGAATAAATATCCGCAAGAAAAGTAGGCCACCATAGTCCTCAACATCCCCTTTGAAAAGGATAAAATGTCCCCTACCACTTTAAAGAACAAATCCCCTCTTTTTTACATTTCTCTAAGGATGAAGGAGTGGATTTTCCACAACTGTATGATTGACTCAGGGGCATCCACCATAGTTATTCCTAAAGTAGTTTATGAGGATATGGGTATGGAATATACCAGATCTTGTCCTAGAGTTCTACAGTTATATGGAACACTTGTAAAGACAGTGGGAGTGATAAAAGATATCTTGATGAGGCTACATAGATCACCTGAGGTAACCATAGTTCAAGAGATAGTAGTGGTGGATCTAGAGCCTTATTTTAGCTTATGAATTTCAAGAGAATTCATTGTAAAGTTGGGAGGATGCATGTATATGGACTATTCAAACATGGTGATTCCTTTCAAAGGAAAGAGGATAAGAATAACACTAGAGAAGCCTGTGTTTTATCACATTGAAAAAATTGATGAGGACATGTGCAGTCTTACTCCTCTAGAGGAATTTGAATTAGTCAACTTTGAAGAGTTGAAAATTGAATATGAACTACCTTTCAGAGAGGATTATAGTCAATCTGGGATAAGTATGGGTACATACAATATTTGCACATAAATAGATAAGAGAGTTTCTGCTATATCTAACCAGTCCTTGAGAGAAATAAAAACTTGGACCATGCACTTTGATAGTGCAAGATGTAAAAATGGTGTTGGTGTCAGTGTGCTATTATAGTCCTAATCAAAAGTTACAAAGAGTTTCACGTATAGGCTAACATGCTCATGCACTAATAATGTTGTAGAATATGAGGTTCTATACCTTGGGCTAATGCAAGATGAAAGCATGGGCATAATAATATTGAATATATATGGCAACTCTAAATTGATTGTAAATCAGGTAAGGGAAAGGTGCAACAGTAAGCACCATTACCTGAAAGCATATAAAAACAAGGTATGAGATTTGATGGAATCCTTTGATGCCCTAAACATTAATTTTATTCCTAGAAGAAAGAATACCTTAGTGGATTTCTTAGCAATAAGGGGAGATAATTTCAACCCTTCTGTAGACATAGGAGTTACAAAGGACAAAGTTATCAAAATGATTTTTAGGCCTACATTGCCATATAAATGTATTTTTTGGAAGATCTTTGAAACTGATGAAAAAATAATTGAATTTTTGGTAAGATAAACCCGTTTATCTACTATTAAAGAGGAAAATATAGAAGATATTTACCAACATGATGTCATACAACTTAATAACAATCATATACCTAGAGGGTTAGTTACTCTAGAGAGCCTGTTTGACAATGAAGACAAGAAAAAGATCAAATCCATGGGAATCAATGATAAGATCTATAAAGAAATTGAAATTGAAAAGGGAAATAAGCTCAAGGTTGGAGTCTAATATTCTCCAGAAGAAGAGGAGGATATAAAAGCTTTATGCCTAAAGTACCAAGACATTATAGCTTGGTCATATGAGGATCTTAAAGTATATGACAAGAAGGTAATTTAACACACAATTGAGCTAGATCCAAATGCATAACCTTTCAAGTAGAAACAGAGACCTATGAACCCTAAGATCAAATCCATAATGAGAGAAGAACTATTGAAGTTTCTAAAGGCTAAGATCATTTATCCAATCAAACATTCAACTTGGGTAGCCAACTTGGTCCTAGTAAGGAAAAGAATGATGATATCCGCTTGTGTGTAGATTTTAGAAACCTCAATCAAGCATCCCTAAAGGACCATTACCCCCTCCAATAGATTGATCAAATCTTACAGATTATGGTAGGAGCAAAAATATTCTCACTTTTAGATGACTTCTCTAGCTATAACCAGATTTGGGTGAAGGATGAATATTAGTTTAAAACAACATTCACCACCAAATAGAGAACTTTTACCTATCAAAGAATGCCTTTTGGGCTATATAATGTAGGAGACACATTCTAGAGAGCAATGGACTATGCATTTGGGGAGTTAATCAACAAGGATATTCTAATTTAATTAGATGATATGACTATTTTCTCCCATGATAAGCAAGACCACCTAGTACATCTAGAACAATTATTTCAGAAGTGTAGAGAATTTGGGATCTCTTAATCCTAATAAGTCATTTTTTGTAGTTCATAAAGGAAATTTTCTAGGCCATGTGGTCTCCAAAGAAGGTATGGCCATTGATCCATATAAAATCAAATCTATCCTTACCCTCCCACTTCCTATGAACAAGAAAGCTTTGCAGTCCTTCTTTGGTCAGATAAACTTTGTTAGGAAATTCATTTTTGACTTTGCTCAAAAGGTGAAACCTATATAAGAACTACTAAAGAAGAATGTAGACTTCAAATGGACAGAGGTGAGAAAGCGAGCATTTGAAATTATCAAGCAATCCATTGCTACAGATCTAGTGCTAGTCAATCCAGACTTCAACAAAGACATCATTCTTTATGCTTATGGAGCTGAGGAGAGTTATGCATCAGTGCTCACCCAGAAGAATGATGGAGAGGAACACCCCATATTATTTTGGAGCCAGAATCTTCATGAATATTAGGTCAAGTATAATTTTATTGAGAAAAAAGTATTTGCAGTAATGAAATCATTAAAAAATAGGCAATACTTGGTTCAAACTAAAACCCTGGTTTATGTGGTTCATTTGGATGTGAGAAGTTTCATTTTACAAGGTGAACTGGGAGATAAGAGAGCTGGTTGGATTACTAAGATCCAGGAATATGATGTACAAATCCATCCTACCAAGATGGTCAGAGGTAGATCCTTATGCCAAGTTTTGACATAAGCAATGGTTTTGATAGAAATGATAGCCTATCAATCAACAATAGAAGACCAAACCAAATATCTACTATTAGGAAAATTAGACTGGGTGGACCAAATGACTGAGTACTTTTAGACTAGGATATACACTCCTAATATCAATCCATCACATAGAAAAATATATAGGCTTCAGGCTTTGAAATATGTTCTATTTCCATAAGGTCTATACAAGAGAAATGTTGATGGAGTCCTCTTTAGATGCTTAAAATATGATCAATAACAAAAGGTCATAGAGGAGTTCCATGGGGGACTATTCAGAGGACACTTCTTAGGAAGAGTTACAACATTAAAAATCATCAGGGTAGGCTATTATTTGCCTACCATCGTTTCTAAAACCTTCAAAATTATAAGAGTCTATGATGAATGTCAGTGGTATGTGGGAAGAATAAGGAATTCATCATTCCCCCTGAAGCCAATTCAAATCAAGGAACCCTTTCAGTAATGGGGGTTGGACTTCATAGGGGTTATCAATACCAATTTCTCAGCTGACCACAAGTACATTTTAACTACAACATACTACCTCACCAGATGGATAGAAGCCATTCCTACAAATAAGTCAGTCCAAGTGGTGGTGATAGATTTCATTGAAATATTGATTGCAAGGTTTGGTGTTCCAAAAGCTTTAGTGAGCGATAATGGACCAACATTTATAGGGGATAAATACATTGAGTTTACCAAAAAGTATGACATCACCATAAAAAATACTTCAAAGTACTACCTCCAAGGAAATAGATTGGAAAAATCAACTAACAAGAATCTTCTAAGAATTTTGAGAAGATCATTGAAGGGTAACAAGAGAAGTTGACACCTATTGCTGGAACAAACTCAATGGGTAGATAGAATTACTATCAAAAAGTACATCAAGACCTTCCCTTATGTCTTAGTATATGACAAGGAAGTAGTATTGCTTGTGCACTTGGAAAGTTCAACCCTCAAATTGGTAAATACTGAGGATGAGTCGAACAAAATCTAGTTGAAATCAGGTTGAAACATTTATTATAGAGAGAAAAGAAAAGAACTCAGGCATATGAGGATTTTTAGAAGCATTCATTTGACATCAAAGCATATGGTTTGATAAGAAGGCAAGATTTAGAAAGTTCCATGTTGGAGATTCTATCCTCAAATGGAATGTAGAAAGAGCTAAACCGGAGCACCATCAGAAGTATGACTCCTTCTAGGATGGTTCTTTCAAAATATTAGAAGTTAAGGAAACCAATGTTTTCCAGCTTAAATATCTTGAATGAAACATACAACTGATTTCGGTCAATGGTTTTCACCTTAAACTCTATTTTTATTGAGATAAAGATTCATTGTAATATATGTACATATTTGTTGTATCATATCCTTTTTTACCTTTTTATTTCAAACTTCTCATTTTTCGATAAAATGTTTAAAAAAAGAGAAAATTTTGCTTCAAAAAATAAAGTGATGAGTTGCAAAATAAGCTAAGTGGTAGTGAAATATAGCATGGCTCCAATCCACTCTCAAATAAGCTAATTGGAAATTAAATACAACATGGCCCCAACCCACTCTCAAATGAACTAAGATGGCATTGGAATACCACATGCATTCCAATCCACACTTAAAAGGACTAAGGTGGTAGCGAATCACAACATGTGTTCTAATCCATTGGAGTTCATGACTATTTTAGAGAGGAAACCAAAATATTACACCACACTGCTTCCGAAGAAATAAATATTCACAAGTTGCTTCCCGAGTTTACCGTGTCACTCTGAAGGAAAGAAAGACAGTGAAAGACACTGCAGGATCAAAAATTAACCAATAAGCGAATGATGTAACGTCTTTGAGCCTTCAATATGCATGAGTTTAATTTGAAAAGTGTGCAAACAAATAGTTCTAGCAGTGGTCGTATTAATGGCAGAAGGTGTACATGTAATGGCATTTAAAAGTTTTAAAAGTGCAAAGTTAGTTCATTTATCTAAAGTAAAGCCTACCAAGAGGAAAGAGCATGAGAATAACAAAGCATTGCTTGCAAACACTAGAGAAAGAATGCTCTAAATATTTTTGTGAAAATAACTCCTAAGGAAGCTCTAAAGGATATGTAGCAAAGAGAAGTAGAATTGGAGGACTATGTAAATCAGATGAGATGGTTGGTAGATATTGTAATGACTAAATTAAGGAGAACCTTCTTAAGGAGAAATTTTGAGTTCAGATACTTTGAAGGGAGACTGATTCGACCTCAAGGTATCATTATTGTTGAATACTTCTTATTTTCTTATATCTGTGATCTCGTCCACCATTACCCTGAGTTAATTTTTACAATCATTAAATTTTGTGATCCTAAGAAAAGGGTAGTGAAAATAACTAATGGCATAACACTATTTACCATTATCAAATAAGTTTTTCATGATTTTTTTCCATAGGGGTAGGCCCTCCTTTAGAAACCAAACTATTTGATATAGCAAAATAAGCTAGGGTTTATTCTTCATTAATTACTTTTGATGAGAAGGAAGTCATGGAAAATGGTTTCATTTCCAATTAAGATGTATAAAGGAGGAAGATCAGATGCATGAAGTCCACATCCCCATTGATCATTTTGCCAACCTAGAATTGTACTCCATGCTATCTTGTTTGGAGGGTTTAGATTTTGATCAGTTTGTGAGGGATTGGAAAATAGCGACTATTTACTACATTTAGAATGAGAAAATGTATGAACTTGAAGTAGAGAAGAAGGTTATTAAGGCCATTTCTATTGACTTGCCAGATTTCCTTGCCAAAAGAATACATGAGCAATTGGTAAGAATGAAGAGATTTAGTGACGCCCTCTTTCCAACATTGTTCGAGTTTGGTTTAGATTTTCTTTGCTATTGTGAGGCAAATGATGCCCTGGATTCCTGTAAAAGAGAAGAATGACAAGGGAGACCCTATCCCTGTGTACTATTGGACTTCTCATTTGAGGAGTACTAAGTAATTTTATAGATTTAACCTAGAATTCATAGGGCCAACCCTAAAAATTATGTATGGGAAATGTGCTAGGTTACTACCATTGGATAAAGAATTGTTGATAACAGAGGGTGCCAAAAAAGGAGATTGGTACGTCCTTATAGAAGGCACAATTATTAGACTGTATGGCTTCACTGGTAAGCCTTTTTGCTTCCTTGTTTCATTAAAAATAAATTATTAGCTCTAGAATATTTGAGGCAAGCAACTTTTATCAATATGAACTATGGTTCTGGAAAGAAAATAAAATGTTTCTTGACCTACTGTAGTGTCAACGATAAAATGATCACCAAAAAATAGAGGGTGAACAAATAACCTATTATTTGGATAGGTTGGGCTTGTTTTACATCCCTCAGAGGTAGATATACGACCCAAATGATAAATTCCCTAAGAGGAACATTGATCTTAATGGAGAGAAGGCCCACAAGTTTGAGAAGACATCAAGACCTCATTTTAAATAGAGTAAAAATAATAAATAAAATGCTCCATTAGATTGGAATATTGCCAATATGGAATAACTTTCGCCATGGATAGACTTCTACGAGAAAATAGTTGATTTTGATTCAGATAAGAATGAAAACCATCGATTAAAGGAGTTTATGATTATATAAGTTGAGAATAAAAATAAATGGGATAAAGGTAAGATAGTAGACTGGTAGAGGATCATAGTGAAACTGACACAAAGAAATCTAAGATTGAATGAGTAATTGATAATGATTTTTCTAATAGATATGATGAGAATATCAAAATTTGAAAGGGGAAGGACCCTAAGAATCTAGTGTTAATTTACAAGAAACCACAACCAGGGTCAGATTATTCATCCCCACCTTCACAAGAAGATACTCAAGGAGAAGGAGTTGATACTCAATTAACTGTTGTTGAACCTCTTAAAACATTTGAGCCTTTGATAGAACAATTGAAGAATTTCCCTAAAGAGACACAGTTAATGAGTAGAATGTATTATTTTGATAACATGGCCATTAACACAAAGGTCATCAAGACAGTAAGTAAGCCCAAGCACCTAGCTCTGGGTGCTTTGGGTGGAGAGCCCCATGAAATAAAAATATATTGGAAGGAGAAAGATGAGAACTTTATGTTTACACCAATGAGTTTTACCACTGCAACTACAGTGGAGTTAAATCCTATTTTTGAAGAACCATTATAGGAAGTAATTTCTAGAGAAGATACAAGAGAATGATAAGCCAACGGTATTTCAATATTTTAAGAGAAAATCCAAAAATGCATCGAAAAAACCTTAGAAGGAGGTATGTAAAACAAAATATGGATAAGAAGAAGGTTGTTGAGAATACCCCTATCTCAGTTGTAGAAGAATCAGTACAACAAGAATAGAAACAAAGTATAGAGGCAACTCTAGAACTTCCTACATCTAGAAGTGGAGGTATGATTTCTATCCCTTCTTCTCCTTCTCTTCCTCTTTCCCCAAAGAAAGCTCATTTCCATTCTAAATAAAAAGTTGAAATAAAAGTGCCCTCTCCCCCTCATAATTCACCATCTATCTCATCAAAAAATACATAGGGCCAAGTCAATCCATCTCCTCCACAATCATCTAAAATTCCTCCTTCATCATCTCATATAATCCCACCTCTACCATTGTAACCTCCCACATCATCTGAAAAATAAGTTGTTTTATCCACACCCTCTCACCCTTTTGTGAGTTTTACTTCAGTTCCCATGACTTTTACCATTGTAACAACAATAATAGTCATAGACTCAACCGTAATAACTACCACCATTTCATCATCAACTGCTAAGTCTACCCTTCCTTATCTTATAGCCTCTCCTATTCCTACAAGTTGTCCCATTCTGGTAACTTTGCAACAAGAGATCAAAAATTCTTAGAAAATTCAGGATTTCTGGGCAGAGAAGTTGTCCAAGCCTTCAAATAGAATGATTATAAAGAGAAGTAGCATGTTTGTTGATCCGGTTTCTAGGAAGAGAGCATCCAGGTCCATTATTTCTTTGGTGAGTAAGCCTAAAACAAAAATGATAATGTAAGACTATCATCTAGAAGAATATACAAAATACATTAAGAAGCTACCTATTGAAGATGAGCTCGATATAGAGAAAGTCCACTTCAAAACTTTCTATGTTAAGGTTGATATACAAAGAGAAAGTTGACAAGCTAGAGCAGATGATTGAAAAGTTAGAAAAGACAGTTAACAACTAGAAATAGGTAGAGAAAGCTATCAAAAGTGAAGCAAAGAACGGGTATAGAAAATTCCAAGAGGCTATGAAGCTCAAAGATCAAGTAGAGGAGCAAAAAAAGAAAAATGAAGAACAAGCCAAAGAGATTCAGAACTTGAAGCACCAACTTAAAATTGAAAAGGCCAAGTCCTCAAGGTTCTCAAAAACAGGGCTAAAGAAGATAAGGAAAGAGCTATTATCCAAAGTTTTAGGGAAATGCTCAGAGTTGCAGCCCATCATTGATTATATAGACAATGCCAACCATCTACTTTAGAATACCCAATAAGATCTAGATAAATTCACTCAAGAGATGCAACCAATGGTGATTCTAGCGAAGCAAATATACAAGCTGGTGGATAGCAAGCTCAATGAGACTGCTAAACCAATTCCCAATAAGGAATGGAACACTACTAGATTGGCTACCAAAGTAATAGTCAAGAAGAATATATTGCCCCAAAATACTTGGTTGTTTTATGATAAAGTTGAGAATACGATTCAATATGTGGTACACATCAATAAAGATATGGTTCATAATGGCTTCAAAGGATTATGGCTTTAGAATAAAACTCTATTATCAAAAGAAGAAATAAAAAAGAATGTAGCCTCGAGCCTCCAATATGAGTCAGAGATTGATGTCTAGGAAGAGCCAATCAATCAGGAGCAGGTTTCACAAATGATAATTTATTTAACTAGACTTCGAGACTTGATGAAAGACTTTGTGAATAAGGGAAGTGATACTAATTATGAAGATACTTTTGAGTTGGAGTTCATTCACAAGTAGCTTAAGGAGACTTCCAATCCTTCTGAAGCAGTCTGGAAACAAGCCTTGCAGACTCTAAATATGATGGTATAGTTGTTTGGTAATGATGCTAAGGAAAAATATAAAGAGCAAGATTCACCTATTGAAGAAGAAGAAGCTCAGCAAGAGGGTGAAGAACCAGATAGGGTGGTTGTGGACCCTCAAGAGGCACAAGCATAGAGTTTTTTCATTTTGAACAATTTTGTAGTCATGTAGAAGTGTTGTATTTTTGTTTTTTGTTTTACTTTGACACTATCATAAGACAATAATAAAAGCATGAGGCCAAAATACAGAGAATGAAGTTTTGTAAAGGTATTCATATCATTTTTTAAGAAGCATTTAAAGGGAGAGCATAGATCTATTTTGCTTAACATTTGAGCAGTTTGGAAGGAGCGGTGGATATTTTTATTTCCAATATGATCTCAATATAAAAATTTATCCTTTGGGTGAATTCACAAAGTTTTTAGAGGGTAATTGTTGTATACAAATTATTCTATGAAGTATTGCTTGAAGACTAGAATTTTTTGACTCCTGATTCCCAATGGATAAGACTTTGAGTTCGATGGCTTTGTAAGAAATCCACCCAGGAGGCACTAGAATGTAGGCCCAAAATGGCCACATGCTTAGAAAATTTTAAAAATTTATTCTAAGGCATGAAGATACTCCAATATGTTGAATATAGAGAGTATTTCAAATGGGATCTACGAAGCATGCCCCAATCCGCTCAATACTTGGTCTTTTTTCGACAAAGTGTTCCACCCCAATAGATACTTAGTGTATTTTAAAGTGACTTAGTGCAAGGGTCATAATCTATAATCCAACTGAGTCTAGATGTTGTTAGCACATTTCAAAGTGCATATTAGTGACATCACTTCATTTTGCATGCTCAAGAGACTAAGTGTCAGGAATTTCCCATTCCGCTAAGTGCCAAGGCTATTTTGGAGCAAAATGGCGACGAGCAATGGAAGCATAATAGCACAAAAATCATCTTCCATTAATTTTTGAGTGGATTGACATCACACTCTATTTTGTCAATCTAATTCAAAGCTAGTGGAGCAAAAATCAAGGAGCAGATTGCAACTTATGTCCTATGCCACGAATGCGACAAAGAAATGAAGAATTTTGAAGACTTAGGCAAGTGGATTGATGACGAAATATATTTCACTGAACAAGTAGTGTATTTTCATGAGATCTCCAATCCATTGGCCAAAGCTATCCAAGATGATGTAAATGTTTCTTTTAGAGTGGATTGGAAACTAGTTCTACCTCGCTTGTCTGAATAGAATTGTTGGAATTTAATCACAACCGTCCATGAAGTGCATCAACAATGGATATTATGCTAACATTTTTATGAGCATACAAAGGTGTATTCTTGGTAAATAAAGACCAGTTAGTTTGAGCAGGTAGACAAAGTGTCAATGGTATTAAGAACCAATAACCAAGAACCAGGGTAGTTATAGATATGCGATAGGATGAAGTTCTCAAGAATGATGAGCAGTTCATATCCAATTTCTAATGACTTGAAGCATAACTACCATCACCAAATCAGTAAGTTATAGATTCAATCTCCCATGGTGTGTGGCATCGAGCATATTTCCCAGACCCTGTAGACGAATGAAATAATACCCAAATAGTTTTCTACTGATCTGTCATATTATAAATCCTTGTAATGTCTTCCTCTATTCTTTCTTTCATTGTAAACTATATATAGAGGTTGAAACCTCAATTTTTAAACCAGGTGTTGTAGGTGAGTTGGAGAGGAGAGGGAAATCCTCCAAGAGAGGTCCCATGTTCAAATCTCCACCCTACCAAAAAAAGCTAAATTGGGTATCCAAAATCCAATTGATAATGTTGGTGCGGGTAGGGTCGGGTGGGACTCCCGGGTGACTTTGACGGTGTAGAACCCCCTGTTCATGGTCTCTCAGACCAATGTGGCTCCTCAAGGGGTTTTTCACTTAAAAAAAAAAAACCCTCAATTTTTAGGGTCGACTCTAGAGTGTTTGCTTTCCCTACTATGTAATATCTTTTGCAAACTAATGGAAGGAGAATTACTCAAATTTTTGACTCAATATTTGTTGTATTCAATATATTTCATTAAGAGGTTCGAGTTGTGAATTGCATTTCTGTAAATGCTCTTATGGTTAGTTCATTCCATCTGTATTGGATTACTAGTTGTAAAGCAATTAAAATATGTTCATAGCTAGATTTGTGCTATTGAGAAGTTTATTTTTGTGAATTTTGAATACTAATGTATTATGCTAAATTGGATTGTTAGTATCTTAGATATTAAAATTGCTTTCTTGAAGCACATCTCTATTTTGATTTTATTGTATGAATATTATTATGTTTTGGGTGTTGCTAATCCTGAGTGTGGGATATTGGAAATAGTGTACTAAAGGTTTTCCCTATGGATGCCTATGGTGTTAGACCTATCCTGCCACTATCATTTCATAATTTCTCAACCCTAAACCCTTTTCTAACCCTATATATCAAAACCATTATTGACCTTAATTGATTCAACATTCAGTTATATGAAAAGGAACCAACCTACTTTGGAGGTTGGCTGAAGCAGTTTTTGGTCCATCCAATGTTGAGTTCTGAGTTGTGACTAGCGGGTGCAAGCCTGGCCAAAAAGCTGAAAGATAGACAGTTGTAGTAATTCAGATACCAATAATAATGAATCCCAATAGCTTACTAAATGTTACCCCACAAACATAGTTAGATGGTTTAAGGTAAACTTTACTCTCTCTTAATATTTTAAAGATACACCTTAGGTCTTGAATATGATCTCCATGATTGATTAATGGACCAAGAATATTATAATATAATATTTCATGATGTCATACACAATATCATGAAAGATATAAGTCATAGCCTATGGAATTATGAATGCAATCTTGGTTTAATCCTCACATAAAATTTAAATTTGATTATACCATTAAAAATAATCCACTAATAATATAATTACCATAATTGATAGTAAAATAAAATATCAAAATAAAAATCATCCTTAAAACATGCCTTAGTAATATCCTAAAATTGATAAATAAAAAAACAAACATCTATAGAAATTAAACAAATAAAAAATATTTGAAACAATAATATTAACCGTTTTCTCAATACAAATACTACTAAATATATAACAATATACTTTATACCAACATATGTCCACATTAACCCCTTCCCCATAAATACTTGTATGAAGGTGGCCCAACTTATACTTGCTTGCCCACGGATAACCATTTTGTTATTTTAGAGAGATGCATAGAATCTAGAGTACATAGACTCGCACTTCTACAAGGAATACATTTGTTGAAAAAAACTCCTTCATCCACTCATCCATGTGATTACGAGGAAAAAACGATGCTGATGTACCAAGGAAAAAAGTGGTTTTGACATGGACAACACTACAATAATAGAAAACATGTTATTTATTGAAATAAAATTATTATTACAAAAATGATTAACAAATATTCCTTTGGGTTACAAATGAGGGTCTTCCAAGAATGAAGCTCTTTTTCAATCAAGTTTTATGGCATTCCATGTCTTCTATTGCCACTTGAAAGTGTGGGTGGGATTTTAATTTCTGATAGTTTGATGGACCACTCTTGGTTGTATTTGTCTCTAAGAACCCTACATACAACCAAAAACAAACTAGTTAGTAGCACATGTTTAAAAAAAATGCAATAACAAAAAGTTAAGGTAATGCATTAAATTAAACTTAAAAATAAGTTTAAAATCACATTAAAGTATTTTACTCATAATGCATAAGTATATATTAAAGAACTTTCAACATATTTTTGGCATATAAGAGCATGCATGTTGCAAATGAGGGTGAGGAGAAGGATATTTATAGGCTTTTGGAAAGGGAAGGACGAGGTGACAAGGCAATGAATTGGCATTAGGTGGCAAGTGGAAAAATATCATAGCAAATTTGTAGGATTTGCCTAGAGGGTTGTGCATCCTTCAATTTATGGAATTGGATAGGGTGAATTCTCACCTAATCATGTGTCATAATTTTGCCTTGGGGAGTGGGGGTCCTTGGGTGGATAGAAGGAATTTAAAATTTCTTTTTAAATGCACATGATATGAGGTGGATGGAATTTAAAATTCCTAAAATGCTAGGTGGCTAGGGGATGCACATGTAAAATTTAATGAGATTATTTATGGGAGGTTGACTTTGCATTTTATGTGAATTTTTAGTTCATTCAAAAGAGGAAAAAGGGTAGGATGGTTTACAAATTATTTTGTGGAGATTTCTAGAGTATTTCCTAGGGATTTTGGGATTTGTTTTAGATTTATCCAGTTAAATGTGCTCTTTCTTGGGATTTTGCATGGGATTTAAAAAAGGGGTTAGGATTTAATTAGGTGGCTTAATTAGAAAAATTGGAGGCTAAATAGGGTTCTGCAAGTTTGGAGGGAAATTAGGGAGGGGAAAGAAGAATTTATGGAGAGTGGAGAGGATATTTTAGGGATTTGCATGGGATTTAAAAATTCATTTTGGGATTTGCCTTGGGATTTGATTAGATATGTAGGGGATGATTAGGACTTAATGAGGGATCTAATTAGGGAGTTAGGAGTTAATTAGGATTATGGGAATTTTAAAAGGGAATTTGAGGATTCATAACATGATTAGAGAAAATGGACTAGGGATTATGGGATAATTGGGGTTTAGGTATTTTAGAGGATGATTTAAGAAATTTGATTAGGGTTTGGGATTTTTAGGGAAATTAAAGGAGAATTTAAAAATTTTAGGGATTTTAGAAGAATTTAGGGAAATTGAAGAGAAAATTGGAAATTTGAGGGTTTTGGGAGGAAATTAGAAAATTAATAAAAATTAATCAAAATGATTTTAAGGAATTACAAAAATGACATATTTTGGGTGTCTACATTTGTCCCTTTTATATTGTGTTGTATGTAAACACAATTTAGTGCAAAAATAGATGACACCGTTTGGATTTATGATGGATAGTGATGAATAAATTAGTAATGAAAATGATTTTCTACTTGAGGAGGGGGACATAAGATTTCCCCAAATCAAGAGCAATGTAGGATGTCCCAATCAAGGAATGGATAAATACCCTTGAATCTTTACCATAATGGATTGATGAGCTCACTTTGATGTGGTATATTGACCAGACATATGGTAGGTGTCTTCACAATGTTACCATTGATTGTAAATGGGCTTATGTATTGCCATCTTGATGTAGCATAGGAATTTAGAAATCATACAACCATAGGCATGGGATCTACCAAATCAGGGTTTGATTGAATTAGATTTTTGATTAAAGGAGAGAATTTTTGTTATTTGCCCTAGTAAAAGGGATTTAATGATAGCCTTAGGCAAATATTCTTGGAAACATGCAACTCCAAAATTAGGTGTTTGAGTATTGGACTTGTTTTAGGTAAAATTTTATGGATATTTTCTACCTCCTCAAGCGATGAGTTGATGGAGAAAAGAATGGATGACAACGATGAATCGCTTGATAAAAAGTAGAATGGGTGATAAAAGAATGAGATGGTCAAAGAGTGAAACATGACATGAAATGGGAAGGGATATTATGGTTGTGTGTGGGTTTTTTTTGGATACTTTGAGTGTCCTTATGGTGATCTGTTCATCCTATCGAATTTCATGGATAATTAGTCATTGCAACTACCATGTGTCTATAGTAGATTACTAGGTATGAGGTTCACTCAAAAGACTAGTAAAGATCTATGGGGATGATAAAAGGGCATGAAAGTAAAGCTAATATAGAAACAAAAAAGTAAGTCTAGTCTACAAACATGGAAGTAAATCTAATCTATGAAAATGGAATTAAATCTATTCTATGCACATGAAATTAAATCTATTTTATGAACATGAAAGTAAATCTAATCTATGAAAGCATTAAAATTTAAGATATTAAAGTAGGAAATTGCATGAAAGTAAAGTTATTCTATGAAAACATAAATTGGTATGATTTATTGAAGGGTGCTAATTGATGATTGATGATGAGTGTCCTTATGGTAATCTTCTCATCTTACTAGTATGCATAGATAATCAATCGTTGTAACTGTTGGTATACTAGAGAAGATCACTATGTATGAGGATCACTCTATGAAAGTAATGAAAGGAAAGCTATCTAATAAAAGCGTTAAAATAAATGAAAGTAAATCTAAATCCAAAGGTAATCTAGGATAGAAAAGTAAATCCTAAGCAAAAGCTAATCTAGAATAGGAGAATAAATATTAAGCTAATGTGCAGGAAAACAAATTTAATATAATGTAGATAAGTAAAGCTAATCTAATGTGCAGGAAAGGAAATCTAATCTAATACAAGAAAGGAAATATAATCTAAGGTAGGAAAGAAAATCTAATCTAATGCAGGAAAGTAAAGCTAAGCTAATGCTAGAAAGGAAACCTAATCTAAGGCAAGAAAGGAAATTTAATCTAATGCAAAAAAGTAAAGCTAAGCTAATGTTGGAAAGGAAATCTACTCTAAGGCAAGAAAAGAAACCTAATATAATGTAGGAAAGTAAAGATAAGTTGTTGGATAGGAAATCTAATCTAATGCAGGAAAGGAAATCTAATCTAATGCAGGAAAGTATAGCTAAGCTAATTTTGGAAAGGAAATATAATCTAAGGTAGGATAGGAAATCTAATCTAATGCAGGAAAGTAAAGCTAAGCTAATGCTAGAAAGGAAATCTAATCAAATATAGGAAAGTAAATCTAAGCTAATAATGGAAAGGAAATCTAATCTAAGGTAAGAAAAAAATTATAATCTAATGTAGCAAAGTAAATCTAAGCTAATGCTTGAAAGGAAATCTAATCTAAGGTAGAAAAATAAATCTAATCTAATGTAAGAAAGCAAAGCTAAGTTATTGGAAAGGAAATATAATCTAATGTAGGAAATTAAAGCTAAGTTATTGCTGGAAAGGAAATATAATCTAAGGTAGGAAAGGAAATCTAATTTAATATAGGAAAGGAAAGCTAAGCTAATGCAGGAAAGGAAATCTAATCTAAAGCAGGAAAGTAAAGCTAAGCTAATGTTAAAAAGGGAATCTAATCTAAGGTAAGAACATAATTGTAATCTAATGCAGGAAAGTAAAGTTAAGCTAATGTTGGAAAGGAAATATAATCTAAGGTAGGAAATGAAATCTAATATAATGTAGAAAAGTAAAGCTAATTAGTTTTGCTTTTGCCTAAGTAGAATGGGACTCTATTTTTTCTCAAGTGGAATGGGACTCTGCTTTTACCCAAATGGAATGGAGTTATTGATGATTGGATTGTTCAAATTTTTTCCTTGGCCAAAAGGGGTTGATGGTGATTGGATTGTTTGGATTTTTGCACTAGCCAAAAGGGGCGATGTTTTGGATTGTTTGGCTTTTTTCCTTAGCTAAAATAGGGGATGTTTTGGATTGTTTGATTTTTTGCCCCAACCAAAAGAGGGTTGATGATGATGGTTGATTCTATTCTAAAGCTTATGCTAGGGAAACAAGAAAGGAAATGAATTGAAACCTATGCTATGATTAATGGATTCATTTATGGATGGATTAATTGATTAGATAATTTTTCATTTTCCCTAGTAGAAAAGGGCTTTTGGTGACTGGATGAGTAATTAATGATTGTTGGTGACACCAAAAATATTTGATAGAATGCCATTATATGATAGAGAAAAATGGGATGGATTAGATGGAGAGTTTTTTGTGGATTGAAGAGGGAAACATTGGTTAGTGGGAAGCTATTTAGGGGTAGGTAGTTGGCAATGGCAACTACCCTGGATGACTACTATAGTGACCCAAGTGCAGTTCTACAATTTGAGGGACCAAACGATGTTAGAATTAGAAAATTTTTTTTTTTTTAAAAGCTCTTTTTTAGCATGATACAAGGATGGTAGTTTTAGAAAATTTAGGGAAAGATTCGATAGGCTAAAATGTGGTTGAAATATGACTCTATTTTTAGGAGTGAGAAGTGTTGAATTATAGGTCATTGAAAGGTAGATTTGGCTTGGGTGGTTAGAGGGTAGATGTAAAAAGGTGAATTGGTGGTAATGGATGAAAAGTGGGTTAATTATGAGTGTTTCTAAATATGATAGATAGAAGGGAAGTGGTGAGACAAATATAGGACAACAACAAGGATGATTGTTTGATATATGAGCCATATTTTTGGATGTATGAGTAGGATAGGCCTAAAGGCTAGATCAATTGTAGCCTATGGGTATGGGTCTTTGGTGGATGGGGACTATGTGAGGTGATTTAGATAGTTAGGGATATATATAGAGGATAGTGAAGGTGAGAGATATAATATGATAGAGATATGCATGTATGCATGTTTGATAGTCATTTGAGAATTGTATGTATACGTATTACTATGCATGGTTTAGTTGGTTAATCAAGGGTGTTGACACAATTATAATGATATGAAAATGAGCTAAAAGGAAAGGTATTGAACATACTAGGGGAATGGAGTGAATGACACCAAGGGGTGGGTGACAATGTCATAAATGGAGAATAGGAACACAACTAAAGGGGAGGAAGGTAATGACAATATGAGTCCCCTCACATGCCCCAAGAAATGAGAATATAAAAGTGCTTTTAGGGAAATAAAAAATCCTAGTGACATCGATCAATCTCCTCTACTAGTCAATCAAGTTCTCTAAAATACTAAGACCATCCTAGGGATTCAAGTATCTCAAGGACCAAAGTGAGTGCAGTGATGCTCATTTCTTATTTTGAGTGAGGTTTGAATGACCAATTATAACTTAAGCCATTATAAGCTAGCTCATCCATGAGCAATCATAGGTCTATACAAAAGGTCACTAATGTGATAGACATGTCACCACATAGAAGGCATACTCCACTACCAATCAAGCATCTATAGCCCTGATGGAAATAGCCCCATAATCCTTTGATGTTGCTCCACTACTAACTAGGCATATATAGCCCTAATGGAGACATCTAAAATACTCAAGGACCCATTATAAAATAGTATTAATGATTTTTTATACATTTTTTTTTATGGATATTTAGGTTTGGATTATGTGCATATTAGGATTAGTAAGGAAAACAATTCACTCTATGGCTAGAGCTACACATGGATTCATCTTACCTAAAATCAAAATATGATTAAGTTGTGAAATATGTGTGTGATCCTAGAGAACCTGAGGTAAGAAGGAAAGGCTTATAGTACTCAAATACTAGATGATAGTCAATGGAGGTTGATCAAGTCATTAGGCATAGTTGAATAACAAAAAAAACCTACAAATTTTTACAAGGAAGAAATAGGTTGTCATGTGGGTAGACAAAATGAGAGGAGACTATGATTATGGTAATGAGGGTAGAAAGACAAAAAACACATGATGGTCAACAAGGGTTATATATGTAGGAAAACATGAGGATTGACAAGGGGTGAGTAATTATATTGATGCCATTTATTATTGCAATGAACCATGCTTAGAAACGTAGACCAATAGAATTGAACGATTGGATTAGAATGAAGGATAACAAAGAAAAGAGATGATGGATGATTTGGTCATTATTGTGTGCAACAAAATTAGAAGGGAAGGGGTTTCTAATATCCCACAGGCCAAGGGAAAGGTAGGAGGAGGATGATATAGAGGATGGATTCCCCCTAAGATAGATGATAGTTTTGAAATATGATGGACTCCCCCAAGTAAGAGATTAGGTAGAGAGGAGGAGAGAAATGACAAAATGAGAAGGGTTAAATAAGGAAAAGAGAATGGAGGAAAGAAGAGAAGAGGAATAGAGAGAGAGAGAGAGAGTCTTGAATCATAATTAATGTAATATGACCCATTAATGGAAGAGGTGAATATCTTTGAGTTATATTGGAGTTGGCAAATAAACCAACCATATGGTAGGTGCTCTCATGATGTTGTTATCGATTGTAAGTGGTGTTACATGTTTCCACCTTGATGTAGCATAGGCATGTAAACATATTACAAACATATGTATGGTACATAACAAATCATATTTTATTAGAGTTTGTGTTGAGAAGATAAATTCTATATTTTGACCTGATATAGTAGGGTTTATGGTAGTCTTAGGAAAGGTTCTAGGAGATGCATTGATTCCAAAAAAATGTGTTGGGATATTGATCAAGATTTGTGATGGTAGGTGCTCTCATGATGTTGTTATCGATTGTAAGTGGCGTTACATGTTTCTACCTCGATGTAGCATAAGCATGTAAACATATTACAAACATTTGTATGGTACATACAAAATCATATTTGATTAGAGTTTGTGTTAAGAAGATAAATTATATATTTTGACCTGATATAGTAGGGTTTATGGTAGTCTTAGGAAAGGTTTTAGGAGATGCATTGATTCCAAAAAAAGGTGTTGGGATATTGATCAATATTTGTGATGGTATGGATAAGGTAATGCCATCCAACTCAAGCAATAAAGTGATTTGGAATGGGTTGTGAGTGGGATGGATAAATGCAATTTGTGGTTGTGTATTTGGAAGATGATTGAAAATGGCTCTAATAGGATATTCTTGGGATGTAGTGGACGATGAGGATGTGAGGGTCAATTAGAGGGTCAAGATGAAGAAGATGGAGTGGAGAAGGGTTGGATTGGGAAGGGTTTGAAGGGCAATGTGGAGGGGCCTTGATGACTTAATTTGAGAGCAAGGTTTGTAAGTTGGTTTGAGTTTTGTTGTAGATAATTTAAAGGTGGAATTGGAAGAGGTAAGATAGGCATGGATGCTTGAATGAGATGATGATGGTTAAGTTGGGATTGATGAGAAAATAGAGGAGGTCAAGGTGGGTGGAGAGGATAGGATGAGTGGTAAGGTCACGAGGGTTGGTCCACACAAAGGTCTAGGAGTAAAGGATAAGATAATGGGAGAAGGATAGGAAGAGGTGGAAAGGATGAGGGGGGTTAGGGTACAAAGGATGATTTGGTCCTCTTAGGATGGATTTTTATTAGAGTGGGGGAGGTGGCATACAACATTAGGCCTAGATCAAAATATGATGGTCAAGGGTAGGCCTCGATGATTTGAGATGAGATATGATGGATGAGGGGAAATGTACTAGGTGATATGAAAAGGCATCATCTCCAAATGAGTTTGAGGAGTGGATGAGGAAGGAGGGATATGGTCAGAATGATCCATGAAATTTTATTCTTGAGCATGAGCTTGACTTTGGGTTTGGACCATAAAAAGATAAGGATGGGTTAAAATGGGAAGGAATGGATAGGATTGGTGGGAGGAAGAGGTAAAGGTGGATTTTGAGAATGTATTGAAGGTTTTGGTGATGGTTTAGATGGTTTTTGTAAGAAAAATGTGTGATCTACACAAACAAAATTGCAAACAACTAATCAAACAAAGGAGAAGGTTGAAGGAAAGGTCTCATTGCCAACACTTCCATAGTATAATTTTGAAGGAAATGTCTCATTGAGAATACTAGAGAAGTTGTGAGATTGAACACCTTAGAGAGGTCTCAAGGAGAAACAAGGAGAACACTTGGAGAGCCTTATTGCAGAGTTTGAAGAAGCCATTAAAAGAGTTATTAGAAGAACTTATTGGAGAAATTCACTACCAAGGTGAAGCTCATGATAGTGAAGAAATTGGGATAATTGTTGCCATCCAAAAACAATCCCAAAGGATAAAATATTTGGCAAGTAGTTTACTAAATTTTAGAGAATACCAGTGAAGACCTCAAGACTTTAATATTCTTAAGAAGAAGGCCCAGATTGAAGCTAGAATTCAACAATGAGGTTGAAGGAGAACACAAACATAAGAAGCCTACCAAATAAAAGATATTTAGAGATTGCCTTTTATATTTAATAAGGCACATTTTGGAGATAGGGGTTTCTTGAATCTACAAAAAAATATTGAAGGGTTCTTGGAGGAGAATCCTAACTATAAAAATTTAGATTTCCAAGGTACATTCTAAAGGAGAAGTTGAAGCCACCAACAACTGTCTTAGAAAAACAAGGTAGAGGGTTTCAAAAGCTGCAATTAGGTAAGTTAGATGTTATCTTTTGATGATATGGTAGTGCAAGGAATTCAACCACAAGATGCAAGAGAACTATTATGATATAACTATAAAATAATGACATAATAATATGCAAGAAAATAATGAGATGAACATCTACAAATAACTCAGAAATATGATATTAATGAAAGTGATGAAAATAGTACAATGTTATATAATGGAGAACATGAACACTCCATAAAAGGATATGAAGGACTACAATGTACCACAAACTCTCTATACTACTACTACTTATACTCCTTAAAACACTCAATATGAGGTATTTATATAGGAAGATAGATTCCTTTCCCCTCACTCTACCTATCTAATTGATGTACAAGTGGACTCCTTGTAAATTTAAAACTTGCACATTTGAAACTTGTGCATTTCCTACTCTATTTATGTACCAAATATGGTACATTTACATGACCCAAATGATGTAATATACTCTAAAACCCCTTTGTATTACATTATTTAGGTATTGAAAACTTTAGTCTTCAATATGTATCTTCTATCTAGTACTGGAGTTTGAATTCTCCTTCTCTATTGCCTGTATCATGTTCAAGCAAATAGTTAGTGTCTTCATAAAATGATATCTTTGTTGAGAGAGATTTGACTTCATGATATTTTGTAGGATCTTCTAGTTCTTCAACTTCTTGAGTCCTTTGATCTAAGTGTCCATCTGATTTTCTTCTCGATATTCCAATTGAGGATAAATGCATGATCGCTGAAACTATTATTGATGAGGATTATTTTGGGCTTGATACTACCTTTGTTGGAATGTCCTATTTGATTTGCTTCCATATTTTATTTGATTTCTATGATTCTATTTTTTGGGATTGAATCTACATTAATTATTGTTATGATATTTTCTCTTACATACATGACAATATTTGTTATTGCAAGATCTTCGTCCTTTTTGAATATGATGCTATGTTTTCATATGGAGTATCTTTTGAAACCAATATAGTGTTAGTCATTTCATCTTTCACTATGATTTCTACCTCATATTATTGAAGAATATTTATTATCTCATAAAATGAAGTATCTTTCCATAAAAATTGTAAAGATATAACTAGATGCTTGTATGAGCACCTAGCAGCTGTAGGAAACACCTGTGGACACTTGGGACTAGTATGGAGGCACCCAGAGGCGCTCAACGATGGTAGAAAGCACCCGAAGGCGTTTGGAAAATGAGGGAAGATTCTATAGAAGCATATTTTGTGAGGGGAAAATGGATGGTGATAGTTGCGGGGGTTACAACGAGTGTGAATGGAGGTAGAAGTACCCAAATATTCCAAAGGAAGATGAAACTCAAGGAATCTCAGGTAACAAACACTCAAGAAACTCGGGCACTTAGGGAAAAATACTTAGGGGTTGAGCCATCAAAATGGCTCCTATTTATAATCCAATATAGGGCATGCTAGGGTTTCAACGACACTAATCGTGTGGTTGATATTAAAGAATATCTAAGGGTAGATATTAAATTTAGGGTGTGGCATGGATTGAGAGAAATAGATGGATGTGATTAAATGAAATTGGATGGCTAGGATTGATTTATTTATATATATATATATATTTATTAAATATATATAAAATATAATATGTAAATTATTATTATTTAAATATATATAACAAATATTTGTAAATATATATAAATAATAGGCATAAATGGTGGGAAAGCTAGGATGGATGACAAGTGGATATGTTTTGGTGGTGGAGATGGCGAGAAGGCATGTATGGAGGATAAGTGGCTAGATTTTAGTGTCTACAGATAACCCTTTTTGTATCATGTTACGTAAAACACAATATGGTACAAAAATACAAGACACCTAATCGGGATGGGCACATAAGAAACTTCTCTCTCTTGTTGGAGTGTGAAGATGAAATCAAAGGTAAAAGAATAAATAATTTGAAGTTATTGTGTAGCTTACCCCCTCAATTGGTGAATGAGTTTATGGATGAATCTCACGAGCCAATTAAAAAACATATGCAAATGAATGATGTATGATGTGATATGCGATAGTGTTTTTGCCCCAATGGTGGGAAGGAGAGTGGTGAAAAATGTGATATGATGCATCTATTTTTGCCCCAAAAGATGAAGGGATTTGTGAAATATGTGATGAAAAATGTGTCTATTTTTACCCCAACAGATGAAGGGATTTTTCCAAGTGTTGATACCATTATCATGTAAGATGTATCCCAATGTGGGAAAGTCAACCAAATGTGGTTACCCTAAATTTGGAGTGAATTGATGCTTTTGAAAATATGCCTTATAGCATCATTGATATGCAAAGATGAAAAATACAAAAGATAAAAGTAGTCAACTTCGGAGGGCCAACTAGTGATTGTCATATAATTCCTAAGATTGGAACCAATCACCCTAACTAAAACCATTCGCCATGATTCCTATAAAAAAAATATATGAAATTATGAAATTTGATTTTGTCCATGTTTTAAGCCCCACGGACTAGGCCATCAATGACAACTTTAGTGCAAATTGTTCTTGGTAAGGTTTCACTCAAAATGTGAAGAACCCAATATGATTGTGATATAAAACAAGGAGATAAGTGATGATGATGATGACCAAGTGTCCTTATGGTAGGCTATTCATAATACTGAATTGCATGGATGCAAATCGCTACAATCACCAAGTATATAGAATAACCCACTAGATACAAGGTTCACTTGAATGTTGTTTAAACTTGGCAAATGTGCAAATGTTGATGTGAAATTATGATATCATGATATGTGTATGATGAAAATGATGATGATAATTATTTTGTGAAAATTTGTACCCTTTTGGGGTGCTTTTGTAATTCTCTTGGTGAATTTGAAATATGTGGTCGCAAACAAAAATTATGAGCCCAAATTGATTTATGTTTTCACAAAACCTGATTTTATGATGGAATTGATATGTGGGTGAATTTTGATGAAATTTGAAGGAGGTATGCTATCAAATGCAGGGATGCATTTAGAGTCCAAAAAATGCACCGATATGCTTGCATGCGCTAGAAAATGCACAGGTGCACTTGGGCATACCTGCAAATGCCCATGTGCATTTCAACCTACCTAAAACCCCTTAGGGTGCTTCAGTGTGCCTGTAGATTCTATAAATAGCCTACAGAGTTGAAAATGAAGCTCATTTATGCATTTTCAATTTTGAGAAGTTGCGTTTGAGGAGTGGAGTGGAGTGAGGAGTGAAGAGAGGTAGTGGGGTTTTGGCATGGAAGCTATGAAAACAGAGGGACCGAGTGTTGTGATTGGGGCAGAGGCAAGATTTCCAAGGTAATACTTTTGAATACTCTTGTGTTGTGCAAATTTTTGTTGTTGTTTTTATTTTTTGAATTAATGCTCATGAAATGTGTTTATTGTTGTAGTTGCAGATTTTGGAGCCCCGACATCAATTTTCTCCTCTTGTTCCTAGGATGAGAAAATTGTTTTTGGAGGTATATTGGGATGTGTTGAAGGCGATGGGTTGTAGGATGTGGCCCATATGGATGTAGTGAGGGTGGATGAGGGATATATTTCAGATTTAGTTGAAAGATAGTATGTGGATAAGGGGACCTTCCAACTGTCGACTGGGGAGGTGACCATTACCCTTGAGGATGTGTATCACATTCTCAAGGTGACAGTGGAGGGGTTGAAGGTGGAGGTGGGCCATGATAAGAAGGCCCAAATGAGTAGGATTTTTGTGGATAGGTGGGAGGAGGTGAGGGTGGAGAGTGGGGGTATTCCATACTTGACAATGAATGTGGCCAAGAAGTTGGAGCCCCTCCTATCTTTGGTGATGTTCGTGTTGGTGAACATAGTAGTTCCCAATAGTACTGGTTGGAGGTTCCCATGGAACTTATTAGTATTGGTGAATGATTTTCTCACTACACCATAATGCCATGCATGGGCTCCTGCTTTGCTGATGTAGGTGTACTATGAGTTGTATTAGGTAACATGATGAAATAGGAAGGGCTTGGGATGCAATTTTCTTCTTAAATGTTGGGGATGGAAGCACTTCAAAGTGGCATGATCAGAGGGCCTACCCTACGAGGCATGGGATGGGATGCAGTCCTATGTGAGGAGATGGGCAGTGGTAGAGGAGGTACAACTGAGTCATCTAGTGTACTCAATCCAATGGTACCAGGATATGTGTGTGGGACTAACCTTCAACCAAGTGATATGGAGTCCATTGTGGGGGACCACATGTACTAGGGATAGGGATAAATTGTTGTGGGTGATGCAACTAAGGTGGATAGTTGAGAGGAGGTAGAGTGAGGTAAAGCACTTCTATTTCTTGTGGGTGTTGTGGTAGTTTGACTTATCGCATGGAGTACCATATGAGTTGGTGCTTTATAGGATATACCTAAAGGAGGTGGGGCTTCCATGTGTGGAGCCATAGAGGGAGGTGATTGAGTATTGTAAGGAGCTAGAGGTCCCTAATGTGGATGATGTAGGGATGCCCCTTGAGTATGTGATATGGTTTTGTACCTAGCCAGTATGGGTACCAAAGGTGGTAGCTGATGGTGAGGGTGATGCTGAGGAGTTTTATGAGACTTCAAAGTGATTGAGGTACCTCCAAGCTAGCAGTCAGAGGAAAAATTCAAGGGGTGCAAGGCAATAGACTCTTGTGGTTGGTGAAGGAGAGGATGAGGAGGAGGATGATATGGGGGAGATATCAAAGGTGGCAAGGCTATAGGACAATATGGAGTAGATGCTATAAGAGTAGGAGGCTTTGGTGCAATCTCATGATGAGGCTGTACAATAGCTATGAGTGGATCTTAGTGTGCAAGATGTGACTATAGCTCAGATGCAAGCAGAGTGGTCGATAGGAGGAGCTAGTGGAGATGATCAAGAAATGATCGGAAGGCTCTAGGTATGGAGCACTAACATGGGCTAGACTTGCGATGAATTTGGGTTAGCGAGGCATATGTAAACTCATTGGAGGATTTATATATGGCAAACAAAATCATGTTGTCATATCCTCCCTCTTTTTTGATGATTCAGTTGACTAGGCCTGCTAAGTCTAGGTAAAGTTCTAGGTCTAGGGCTCCTAGTAGGTCACAAGGGTCCAATCATAGGCATTAGCTAGTGCTTAGATGCAATTTTTGTATATGAGCCTTGGTGCTCTATTGTATGTAGCATTTTGGGCACTCATTGTATATTTTATATTTATACATATATGTACATGGATTTTACCTTTTGTGTTATATGTGTTTATGAATGCTTCGTGTAGAATAATTTTATGAAAACTTTTATGGAATGCATGTTTTCTATTTATGATAAATGCATATGCTATGTTATGGATGATTAATGCAAGATGGAATATATGGATGATTAATGCAAGGTGGCATGTATGGATGATTAATGCAAGGTGGCATATATGGATGATTAATGCAAGGTGGCATGCTAATGATCATTTATTATTTAGATCTTTGTTTTGGCCATGTTTTAGCATTATAATTTAATTAGGGGTACAAAACTTAATGGCATGTGGTGGATAATAAAATGACATGGATGTTGACATTGAAGAAGATATGGATGTTGATATGGAAGAAGATATGGATGTAGATATGTAAAACTAATTATTTTATAGAGACTCAAAAATCCTAGTGGTATCAAAAAAACCCACTAAAATTGCCTAATACCTCTAGGACCAAATGTGTATACAATGGATTTATTTATTGAATCAAGAGCATGGTAATGATCGAGACAATAAAGAACCAGTGTGTGTGCAAGTGAGTTTATTAACTCATCTTGAGTAAATTGGGTAAACCTATTATGGATAAAACAAAAATCTAGCTTATCCATATGAGTGGTCAGATTTCTCTTTTAAAAGAGACATGTCACCACGCATGAGCATACTCCACTACCATTCAAGCATCTATAGCTATGGTGGAGGCTAAATCCATAGTCCATAAATTTTTTTGTTGATATATTAATTTTTAAGGATGACTACCTAACCGTCTAACTAGAAATGTAGTACGATCCTTACAACCCAATTGATCAGTGGTGTGTGATGTAAAATATTTAGAGTTTTTGTTAGGAATTTTTCCCTACTCTTTCTTTTATTTTTGGAATTGTGATAGTGGTGAGAACCATTGTTTTTATGGACTATGTTGCATGATGGGACTAGCAAGGATGACCCTTATAATTTCAAGGTACATACCAAGTATGGTATTCTCCCTCTTTGACACGAGATGTTCTTAAAATGTGAAATTGTGTCTAGTTCAAGAATGTTTTGGAGTTAATTTCCAAAATTCAAGATTTTATTAATGTGTATGTGCAATGGTCCTAAAAATAATGCGACATATATTTTGGAGGTTTCTTAAAATATTAGGAGTGGTTGAGTGACCGAAAACACCTAGGACTTTTATGGAAACGTGATTTGTGAAAATGGCAATTTCACTAGGTGGAATTGTGTGGATGACATTGTGAAGGTGTCCCTAATTAAGGCAACATGATTTTGTTGGACCAATTAAGACCTTGAACTTAATAAATGATCTCTATATGAAATGTGAAAATGTGAATGTAAATGCAATGTATGATATGCAAATTGTGACATGCAAAATGAAATATGAAATGTGGTTTAATGCATTGTTTGTGAAAATGCAATGTTATGAATGAAATATATATAATTTTTTTTGTGTATTAGCCATGTATATATACACATATATAATAATCAAATCATGAATAGAATGCTCTCAATGGTATAACATTAAGTGGCTCATATTCTTCTTATCCCTCTAGACTAGCAAGCCTATAAGTACCATTACCCACTCTTTGTGTAATAATATATGGACCTAACCAATTAGCCACGAATTTATCACAAATATGTGGTAAGTCATTGGTATTTTGTTGGTTCTCTTTAAGAACAAGATCTCCTATTTGGAATTCACATAGATGGACTTTGGTGTTGTAAGCACATTTGAGGTGGTCTTGATAAACTCGTAAATTCTCTAGAGGATTGAATCACCTCTCATAAAGAAGTGTGAGTTGGTCAAGATGTCCTTGTATAGCAGTGTCATCATCTATGAATTCCTATCAAGAAATTCATAAGGAAGGGATCTTGAGCTCAAGAGGCATGATTTCTTCAGCTCCATAGACCAATGAAAATAGTGTTGCCCTTGTAGGCATTCGGATGCTTGTTCGATAAGCCCATAATGCCAAGGAAATTTGTGTATGCCAATATCTATGATTTTATTTCACAAGTTTCTTGAGAATAGCAATTAAGGTCTTGTTGGAAGCTTCAGCTTGTCCATTTGTTTGTGGGTAATAAGAAGTAAAGAAACTATGTTGAATGTTATATTTATCGTAAAGTTCTAGAACATCCTTGTTATTGAAAGAATTATCATTGTTTTAAATGATCTTTGAGGGTATACCAAAATGACAAATGATGTGATGAAGTATGAAATCCACAATTTTAGGTCCTATCATACTAGTTAGAGGAATTGCTTCAACCCACTTTGTGAAGTATTCAGTGGCTATGATGATGAATTGTCCCGAAGGAGGTAAAATTTTGCCAATTAGATCTAGACCCCATTATGAAAAGGTCCAAAGGCTTTGAATAGACTATAAGGCTTGTGATGGTACATGAGTTAAATTAGCATGTTCTTGACACTTCTTGCAATGTTTAACATAGGTGCAACAATCACATTCCATTGTGGACCAATAATAACCCATGCATAGAATACACTTTACAATGGACATTCCACTAAAATGACTACCACAAGTACCATAATGAGCTTCAGCTATGGATTTTTGTGCCTCATTAGCCTCGAGACAATGAAGAAGGACTCCATCATAACCATGTTCATACAACACATCCTCAAAGATAATGAAACGAACTACCTTTTCTTGAATGTGCACTTTGCATTTTGAGACATGTAAGATGGGAGTGTTCCAAACTTGAGGAATGCTACTATTTGGCTTGACCAAGGCTCATATGGATCCGATTAGATAAAGCAAACATCCTTTTCATCCTTAGGCTTAGTACGAAAAATTGTAGATTTAGAGACCGTTGAAATTATAAGAGGTTGTACCTCTCCAAATGAGTCTTTTGGAATCAATGATCCAAGAGAGGCCATCACATTTGCAAACATATTAGTCAAATATGGCAAGCTATTAATTTCATAACAATCAAAATTAGAGAACAAATTTGTTGATACCTCATGATAAAGCTTAATGGTAGGCTCTTTGCATTGGTATTCTCCATTGATTTTCTTGATGACAAGTTGTAAATCATAAAATATTCTAATATGCTTAATGCTCATAGCTATATTTTATTGAAGACCTAGGATTAAAGCCTCATACTCTATAGTATTATTTGTGCATTAGAAATCAAGTTTGAATTACAAGGGGATAGGTACCCCTTGTGGTGAATGAAACATGACTCTAGCACCTTGAACTTTTGTGCACTTAGAGCCATCAAAGAATATATTTATATTGACATATTCCTTCAAAATGACATCTTCTTCTTGCTCAATGACAACAAATATCGAATCATTTAGGAGCTCAATAATCAAAGGATGATCACTAGGTAGTGGAGCTTCCAAAAGTTGATCGACTATTACCTGACCTTTAATGGATTTTTAGCTAATGAATTCCAAGTTGAACTTAGTAAGGAGCATAATCCATTTAGCGGTATGGGTATTATTGTAAGTGTAGGACATCATGTAACATAGAGTATTTTATATAGCTATGATGTATTTTGTGTGGCTAAGCATGTGATGTCAAAGTTTCTTAGTGGTAAAAACCTCTACCAAGCAAATTTTCTCTACATAAGCGTATTTAGTTTCATAGCTTACCAATGTTTGACTAATGTAGTAGACAACTTGATCTTGATGTTGCTCATTCTTTTGTGCAATCATTGTTCCTAATGCAAAATCTATTGCTGAGACATAAAGATAAAATGGGATCCTTGAACGAGGAGGAGCTAAGACTGGTGGAGAAGCTAAGTATTGCTTAATTTCATTGAAGTATTTTTAACATTCATCTATCCAAGATAATGACACCCCATTTTGTAGTAGGTGATTGAATGACCTAAATTTGTGAGAAATTTGCACAATAAAATGATAGATTGATTGGATATTTCATTGTAAACTACACAATTCCTTCAAGTTAACTGGGAGAGGCATCTCCATGATAGCCTTGACCTTGTTAGGATCCACCTCAATACCTCTTTTGGAGATAATAAATCCTAAAAGTTTACCCAATGTAACACCAAAGACACATTTCTTGGGATTCAACCTTACATTATGCTCTAGGAGTTGGTCAAAAAATTTCTCCAATACACCAATATGTTCTTGTCAAGTTTTGGATTTAGCCAAGAGATCATCCACATAGTCTTCAATAATAATGCATGTAGTCGTGGAAAATGTATGTCATGGCACATTGATAAGTGGCACCTACATTTTTTAGGCCAAAGGGCATAACCTTGTAACAAAAAGATTTCCAAGGTGTAGTGAATGCTATTTTGTGTTGGTCATCAATATTTATTCAAATTTGGTTGTATCATGAAAAACCATTCATGAGTGAAAGCATTTCATGGCCAGTGCATGTATAGACAAGAGCATCAATGTTTGGGAAAGATAAGACATCCTTAGGATACACTTTTTTCAGATCTTGAAAGTCAGTGCATAAGTGTATCGCTCTACTAGGCTTGCAAATGGGTACCATGTTTGAAATCCACTTAGGATAGTCGATAGGAACTATGAAGTTCACATCTAAGAGTTTTTGAAGCTCTATTTTTACCATGAGGACCATGGTAGGATGCATTCTCCTAAGTTTTTGTTTGACCAGCTTAGCATCAGGTTGTAAGGTGAGATTATGGACAACCAAACTAGGGTCAAGACCAAACATGTCATTGTATGACCATATAAATATTCCCTTCTTCCTCTTGAGGAGAGAAATTAATTGCTCTTGTTCGTTGGGTGATAAAATTTTGCCAAGTTTGAAATTTTAAGGATTGTCCTTGTTTGAACTAAGGTCCACGTCGATGGTATCTTCAATATAAATGTGTGAACCTTCCTCAACCTGATTGGGAATAGGGATCAGATGAATATCATCTAATATGTGATCAAACTCTTATGGATTATCGTCATCTATTTTTGCATGGAAAACCTCATGATATGAAGGTGAATGTGAAGGTGAAGATGGAGGGGATGGAGGAATGTAGTTGGTGGAAGCCCTTAATAATTCCTTGGACAAGACAAATTTGACAAAGAATGGATGCAAGGAAATCCATTCCATATCAATAAGGCTTATGTCAATTGGAATTGGCTTAGTCGAATCATATGGATTACAAAGTGGAGTGAATAAATCAACAATATTCATGTTGACTTATGGGCTAGGTAAATGGAGTCGAATGGAATGGATGGAACCTAGGAATCGATGATGGGGGCTTGGTTACTCTGAATAGTAGTAAGCAACATAAAACTAATTGATATAGACATGTAATACTAAAAAAAAGAAAACATGTTTTTGTTGATTTTTGATTTTTTTTGGTAGTGGTGAAAACCACTATTTTTGTGTTATGTACATATGTTACAAGTTGGCTTATGAAATGGCTTAATGGAATGGAGGTGGAGATTCACCTGTAGGAGTGGCTTGCTCATAGGGAAGAAGCAATCGAAATATGGGATCATGGATGGGGAACATGTTGAGATAAAACTTATCTTGTTTGGTATGGGGAATGATGGGTTTCGATTATTCTTTAGATTCATCTAAAATTATCGATATAAGCTCGAATTATTCATAGATTTCATCATCAAAATTATTAGGATGGAAGACTTCTTCTCGTGAATTGATATTAAGCTTTTGGAAGGCTTGTTCAAGAGAAGATGTGGTGGAAAGTGGGTGGTAGCCTAGACCTAAACGGTCATGCACCTCTTGATATGGAACATTGATAGGTTGGTGTACTCCTTGTTCATGCAATCCTAGGCCATGGTATTGCCAATTAATAATGTGGAAATATCGATATGGGAATCTCGATATGTTTGGAATGTTGGCAAGTTTTGGTTCTTTGGGTTCTTCTATGGGAGCTGGATTTGATGAAGAATCAATCCCCCCATATACAAATTATATGCTATTTGGAGCTAAAACCATGCTATATACTACTTCTATGGCCAAAGGTGGGTCACGTGGGTGACCAAAATCCTTAGCACTAGGAATGGTGAGGAGCGTGATGGTGATGTCTTGGACCACGTATTCACCAATACCAAGATTGGTGAGGTGGAACTCAACTTGGGATGACATGGAGGGACTATGGTCAGATGATGGCTCTGGAAAAGGTGGAGATAGGGATGTTTCATAGTTTGTTAATTCGAATTGTGAAACATTAGGTGATGGTGATGGATTGGCTTGGGAAGGCTGCTAAATGGATGATTATAATGAAGTGTATGGCAATGATGTTGATAATGTGGACTGAATATGACCATATGTGCATATAGTCACTAATGAATATGATGGAGGTGTGGAAACCTTATGATGATTGGTGATAGAGAGTTATTATATATGGGATCCTTTGATGAAGATATTGGTGAAGTGGTGGACGGATTGGATGATGGTGAAATAAAAAGGTGAGTGGAAGGGATCATGGACTCATATGGATTTGAGATGAAATTGCAATACTTAAACGACTTGACATATTCCATTATGCAATGTACTTGTCCCTCATGAACATATTTCAAAAATTGATGTAGTATTAAAGGGACACATTTCATTTCCATCATCCAAGGTCTTCCGAGGAGTACATTTTACACCATGGATCCTTCCAAGATGTGAAACATGGTATGCAACATTTTGACTCCTACTTCGATGGGAAAAATAATAGTTCCAACTATGGAACACAAAGCATCATTAAATGCTTTGAGGATAAATGATGACTTGGTGATGTGATATGGAGGAAGGTTTAAATTATGAAAAGTGGATGTGGTGATGATGTTGATAGAGGAACTGATGTCAATTAGGACTCTTATAAAGGGATTCTTGTCAATTAGAGCCATGATATGCAATGGAGGGTCTATGAACTCCAATGATATTGGCTTAATATCAAAGTCATAGAATGTTATGAAAGGCTCCATGCATATTTGGATTCTCCCTACAAAGTTGGTGAAGGCATTAGGATCTTGAGATTGCAACTCGATGGGTTTCAAAATATCCATTAATACCTCTCGATGTGGAGGAGATTGTTGGATTATCTCATATATTAACAATTTAGCTAAAGCTATTTTTGGACTTGTAGTTAACTAGATCCTCAATGAGATGATTGGTCGAGGTGGATGATTGATGGGTGGATATGTAGGATTTTACTGGCTTGGGATACATATGGGTGATGAAGGATTGGGGGAAACTTGAATTGGTGGTGTTGTAGAAGGTTGTGATGCACTTGCTTGAGGTGGTTGCCTTGGTTGGTTGTTCCTTTGACCTCTAGTGACCACATGGATGACCCCTACAAACCTTTGGTATTATTTTATGTGATTGAAATGATTAAGGGGAGTTTTGATGTTATCCCCCCTACATTTGTTTGCACCTCGTCATGATGAGGAAGTGGTGTTTGAAATATACCAAGGTTTTTGTTTTGTTGAGCGAGGGGATTATCAAGCTTGATCTCCCCCAAGTCAATGAGATCTTGAGCTATATCTTTAAATACATGGTAATTTTTAATGTCATGCCCATTTTGCCTATGATTAGGACAAAATATATGCTCCTAATAGTGTTTACTACACCTTGCAGGATCATTAGGTCTGATTTTGGGTAAAACAAGTTTATTTGTGTCATATAATATTTGGAAAAAGGAAGCATGTGACTCAGATAAGAGGGTGTAATGGTGATTTTTTCAGACAGACTATCATCGGGGATAATTTTCCATAACTGGAACTATTTTCTGCATAGATATCCATTATTGATGGCACTGCATGATAAGAATTTTGTTGCAGTGTTTATTGCATAGGTTGTTATTGAGCCATTACCGACTAGCTCATGACCACTTGATTAACTTAATTGGATTGGGTGGCTGGGGTATCCTGTGTTGATTTTTGTTGGTCTAAATAGTTGCTTTTGTATTGGCCCTTAATTTGCCATTATTTCTTCTTAGGCTTTGTTAGGATCCTATACTAACGCAATTTTGTAATTCTCATTTACTTATGTAATGACCCACTTCCAATGTGGGGGATCCCATTATGATATTATTTTTTAATACTTTGTAATGTATGTGGCAAGTAGGATTCCTAGCCAAGTGGCACCATCTCATGTAACCATTTTTATCAAGATTGTAATCGATGGTAGGTAAGGGATTCTAGCTCGAGTTGCATTTTGCATGTAAGCCAACTCTTGAGCCTTTAGGTAGGGTTGTATGAAGTTTTTCTTTAAAATATATGAAGCCATGTACAAATTCATCCTTTTGCAAGATAATGAAATATTGAATGAGGTTGCCCCCTTGAAGAGGCTTGTGATTCTGTGTTATTGTGAGATTGTTCCATTTCTACATAGTGTTATTGAGTTATTTGATGTATTTGAGTTATTTTTTAATATTTTGTGTGAGTGTGCTTTTTTTAATAGTGATATCCTAACATGCTTAAGTATGCCTTATTGGATTTTTATATCCTTAATGACACTAGCCTGAGCTAAAACGTCTTCAAATGATTTATAAGTTTGTAATTGAAGCATCCAAGAGATAGGTTTTAAACAACTCTTGGTGAATAACTTAATTAGCTCATCCATTGGTAGGGTGAATGGCAATTTATGATGATAAACCCTCCAACAATTTCCAAATTTATAGATAGATTCATCATCATACTACCTTAAAGTGTAGACATTAGACAATGAATTCTTATTTTTAATATTTAGGATGAAACAGTCAAAGAATTTGTCAATCAATTGCTCCAAATTATAGATACTATGGCTTGGAAATTGGTTATACCATTCTATGGCATCCCCTCATAATGTTTGAGGAAAATTTCAAAGCATGAGAGCATTATCATTTTGAATTCTAAAGCAGACATGTACAAAATTGCTCATATATTCTTTGGTATCCTTAGTTTCCTTGAATTTTTCAAACTTAGGTATCGTTAAATATGTTGAATATAGCATGATGGTACTGAAGGATGAATTGGTTGATTGGACAATTGACATAAGGTTGGTTTCTAGTTTGAAAAACTAGACGTATATTACATCAATTGATCTATTTATTCCTGCATGGCCTCAATTCGAGGGCCCTCCATAGGAATGTGGAAGTCTTGAATTACCTTATGAGTTTGTGGTGGAGTGGAGAAATATTATGGAGTGACTAAGTGATGAGGATATTCGTATTGATGACTAGGCGAATTTGATGGGAATTGATGAATGGGAGATTGCTAATGAAAATATGGGAAATTATAGAATGATTTTGATGGATGAAGGTTATGGCTAGGTTGGCCAATGGGGATAGGATGGATTATGGCATGGCTTGGTGGGGGAATAGGGATATAAACCACAAAATACTATGATTCCCATGATGGACCCTCGTTGACAAGGAAAATCTGAGTAGAGTTATGTAAATGCTTAGGGTTCGTATGTACTTATTGTTGAGCATTTTGATTTTTTCTAAGAAATTTGTTTAGGTGTTCACATGCCTCATTGATCTCTCTATTAGAAGCTAAGGGCATGGAGGTATATGGTATGAAATATGTGGTTTGGATACAAGTTACACTAGATATGACAACTTGTGAGGCTGGGACTTGTGAAGTAGCATTTACATGTGCCTCATACAAGGGGTTGGTGTAAGTGGAGGTATATGAGGTGCTAGAAGCACATGAAGGTTGGGTAATGGACACATGAGATGAAGGTGCAACTGATGCCTCAAAAATATGGTTAGTATATATCTGGGTAAATCTAGATGGATACTGGGAGTAGATAGTTTTTTTCTATAAAGTAGGCTCCTATCTAGGTGAATTGGGAATAGACTCTAAGATATAATTAGAAGAATTATTGAGAGCTTCTACCTTATCCATGTCTATATGGGTAATGTGGTTGTCTATGGTAGGGAAGGTTGACTTCTCTTAGGGCATAGCCATATGGAAGGCTATGGATGGCAAGGAATGTGAGAGACCTATAGACAAATCTACCTGTGTCACATTTAGGGGAATCTACCACAAAAGTGGTGGGGAAGGTGGATGAATTTTCCATTAAATTATCTTGAATTATAGTTTTCTTTTGGTTTCTACTTAATACCATAAGAAAATAAATCAAGATACAAATTAAACTATCATATGTAACACAAAATTGAAATATTTAAAGAGAAAAAAGGAAACAAACAACCAATGCTAAGTTTCAACTAGTGTGGCTTACCTTGTTTATTGATTATCTCCTTTTTAATGTGCATTCATTTTAAGTGTTAGTATTGTGTATTTTGATGTTCTAATATTGCTTAATGAAATAAAGGTAAAAAATATGGTAAAGATAGGGCAAAAAAATTCAATTGGTGATGAAATCCAACAAGTTTGCTCTTGGGTATGCTATGGTTTCTGTGGGCAGATATTGGTGGATGGATATGAATGCCATTGTCACTGAATCTCAAACAATGGTTGGTGATGAAATCCAACCACTACTATTTTGAGTGAAACATGTTGTGTGTGAATTATTCCTTTTAAGGTTTTCATTTATTAATGTGGAAAAAGAATGTTAGAAGCAACTAATTTCATAAATATAAATCAAAAGCCAACAAGAGAATACCAATTTCTCCAAAGGGTGTGAAGTACACCGCTTAAGACCCCTTGTCAAAGACAATCGGAGGGTTCATCCATCCCTCTATCTAGAATCACCCAATGTTAGGAATACACTTGGCACCCTAATGATGTTTCTATTTATATATATAAAATAAGGTACTTCTAACCCTAAAATGTAGCTCTAATTTATGCCAATTATCAATTCAAATGCAAGAAGAATGCAACATTATATTTGTGAATACACCAAAAATATAAAACCTAACTGGAATGTGCAAATGGATGCAAAAATAAACCTAAAATGTAAACTAAGATCAGTTATTTTCTAGATTACTTAATGGTTGTTCATTTTATGCCTAGAATCTAAAAAATACATCAAAGAACCCAAAATACGTAAAACAAAAAACTTGGATTTTAGATAGTGGACTTACTAGAAAGCCTACATATCTATTCCAAATCACTATAAAATGTAGTTGGGTGCTTCTAAAATGTACCTGGGCATTTCTAGATGACCTTTGGGCACCACTAGATGTCTTGCACTCCTACAATTTTTGCAAAATTCTCAAAAACCCTAACAAGAAAAAAATACGTGATTTGCACTTTTGAAAATATGTAAAATAAGACAACAAAAATAAATTAGATGGAAAGATAAATCAAAACATGAAATACTTAGGGGACCCATCATGATCATAATTTGTAGAGTTAAAAACATGATACCAAACAATACTAAATGAAACATAATTCAAATAAACTAGATATTACACAACAAATAAGATTTATATTAAATGGGGGAGCCTAAAAACTCCGTTCTTACAATAGCTGATTTTAGAATCCTCTTTGATACATTTTTTATAAATATTTCTAGGGTTCTCTGAAACCCTAGCAATGAAAAATGGTGGTGTCTTCAATTACGTCTTTACTCCCAACAAGTGTGAGTGGGCTTCTATGTATTTGATGCCAGGCCACTCCAGCTTAATCATCTCTCCAATGCTTTTGATATACTATTGTAAGGAACCTGGTTCCTATCAAATGATAATACTGAATCACTTTTGGAGAATCATTGTTTCAAAGGAGGTTGCCTTGCCAATGCTTTCAATAAATATATTGATGAGGAATAATGTTCTAGACCTAGGAAATAGGCTTTAGTTGAATAATCAACGTGAGTTGTTTTGATAACCTCCGTTGAATAGTCTAGTCTAGGTGTTTTGTTTTTCGTCATTTTTGGGCTTTCATTTTAGCCCTTGCGTATTTTGTGTACGTAATCCTTGGAGTAGTTGCAGATTTCCAGGATTACATTTGTTTGTTTTAGGCTTATTTAAGCCCTTTAATTTTATTAATAAAGTCAGCTTCATATTTTCCATATCATTGGTATCAGAGCGAAGGATTTTTGTGGAGGATTTGGGTAATTTCCGTTCTCCATAGGGTGGTTAGCGCCCCCGCCCGGCCCTGCCCTTTTTAAAAAAAACATTTTTTTTTTGGGGGGGGGCCTCCCCCCCCGCCCCCCCCCCCCCCCCCCCGAAAAAAGAAAAAATTGAAGCAAAAAGAAGGGAAAAAAGAAAAAAAAGGAATGAAAACGAGAAGAAAAAAAAAAAAAAGAAAAACGGAATCCCAGCAAACCGTCAAATTTTGGAAAAAAAGAAAAGGCACGAAACAATGAACGTGAGTGCCCCTTGTGATCATCGAATTCCAATACTTTTTTTTAGGCTATTTACCTTTATTTTTAATAAAGCCTATCCATAACATATATATTAGTTTAATTATTCATCGATGCCTTCCTACAACCATACCTACCCTAATTTATATTATTCTATGGCTACGATAATGAGGGACATGTCTATTCATGTTATAATAATAATTAATGAAATAATACTATTAAATGTTAGGATGGAGGATCCTAACATGCCACCATCCTTAAAGGGAGCTTTGTCCTCAAAGCTCAAAGTGAGAATATTCATCCTTTGTTTCCCTAATATTATGTGCTTATGTTATTGCACAATTTTAATATCATTGTTCTGTAAGAAAGGGTATTGGGAAGGTTGAAGTGTTGGTGGCTTTGTCATGGCTTGGAAAGAAAATAATTGGGTCACCATTTTCTTGCCTCCTCTACAAGCAATTTTCTCCATGCGATGAGAGCTTCCTAGTCGAGGAGGGCAAAATTTTATCCCTTTAAGGATATATGTTTGATTTTCTAGTGTAAATTGCATCCATAATGCCTCAAAATCCCATTGAATTTTTCCAAGCATTCGTAACCATTGCACTCCAAGGACGATATCACATTCCCCTAATGGCAGTGCATACATATCATTCTTCATGCAATAATAACCCATGGTGAGCTTAATATTTTTGAACTTTCCTTTACAAGAAATTCTCCCCCCATTACCGATCATGACTTCAAAATTATTACAAGGATGGATAAAGCAGTCAGTTTATTTTGCCACACGGGGGTAGATGAAATTATGTGCACTTCTGGAGTCAATAAACACAACAATATTTTGTTGTTTAAAGGAGCCGGGGACTTTCATAGTTTGGGGGAATGAATTTTCGATGAGGGTATTGAAGGAAATTTCTAATGGAACTCGAGGGTTATCTTCAAGTATATCTTCCACTAGTTCGACCTTTATTTCCTCATCCTCTAGTGTTTATTGACAAGAATTAGCTGCATCCATAATATAAAGTTTGGGTGTAATGCATTTGTGATTCAGGATGAATTTCTCATTATAATGAAAACAAAGGCTTTTTGCTCTTCCTTCCTTCATTTCTTCAGGGCTAATGCATTTAATTGACATGACTTTCATTAGTTTTTGGTTGGTGGAAGTATTTTGTGAGTCTATTGTAGATACGTTTCCAAGTCGACATTGGTTGTTGATTTTGTCTTAGGCTAATTTGACCAATCCAATAGTCTGCATCATGGTGCTAGGGTTAAAAATTTGTACCTCTAGTCGAATCTCTTCCTTTAATTTATTGATAAAATAATCCTAAAAAAATGAGGCATCTAGGCCTATGGTGTAGTTTGATAATTTCTTGAATTGAGCTTGGTACTCTCGTACGGAAGTGGTTTGACATAATTTGGATCCTCCGGTAGTTTGGCTAGTTTGAATGAGTGCCATATTCTGATTGAAGGTATCAATTTTTAAGTCAATTGTTGATATCCTTTGCTCAAATTCTTGTCATGTAGCTACATTCTCTTCTTTGAATTGGTGAAGTTCATGGTAAATTTTCTCGAGAGTGATATCCTACGAACTTTTGCTTTTTGCCATGGTTAGATTTTGCAAAATTTATGATTTTCACAGCTTTTGTTTGAGGACTCCTTCACTTTTTGTTGTTAAAAATTGCAATATTTTGTTGTCAAGTTTGCAATATTTTGTTGTCAAAATGTTGTCAAATTTTTTTGAAAACATTTGTGGGCTTTACTTTTTGTTAACAACTTTTTCGAGTGGTGGTGCCTGAGCGACTGTAAGGCGGTAGCGGCACAGATGGTTGGCTCGAAACGAGCGACGGTGGAGGACGTAGGGGGGAGGTTTCGGGCGAGCAACAGTGAAGTAGGGGAGGTTTCGGGTGAGCGACGGTGAAGGCACGAGAGAGGTTGGCTTTAATTTCTATAAAAAAAAATTGAGCAATAGTGGTTGAGCAGTTGTAAGGCAACAACGACATGGATGGTTGGCTCAGAATGAGTGACAGTGAAGCTACGGTGAAGCAGGAGAGGTTTCATGAATGACATGACACCAAGTGTTTTATCGAAGGCAATACAAGGTACCACACGAGCGTGGGTTCCTAGCATGCTAGGCACTTGATTATGTGTCGAGATTCACACTTAAATCATTCTTGGCTAATTCCCTCGACAATGTGGGATAATTGGTTTAAAAAAAACTTTTTTTTTTTTACACCGTTGACAATGAAAACTTTAAATGGTGATCGAAATTTGCTTTAACCTTAGCTTTCTATTAATTAATTTCATCGTGAATTTTTTTAATACTCGTCGAAAAATAGTAGGTCATCGGATAAATTATAGAACTTTAGTTTTCTCACCGAAATTGATCGTTTAGCCTCCTTTCGAATGTTGTTTGACGTAGTCTTCTAAGAATGTCATTTGACGCAGTCTTCTAGGAATGCACAAATGTGCCAAAAATTCCTTTTTTGGATGTAAAGGCTATCATTTGTACTATGGTGGTGGACGTTTATTTTTTATGGTGTTTGGATCTGAGGGAAATTTAACAATTTCCACAAATATTTAACCTTGGTTTTATCACCTTATCTAGCAATTTTATGAACGGTGGGTTCATTGATGTTACCTCAGTTTGGAGGCTGGCTATGAATGATAGCTTGTTGATAGTGATTGGATGATGGCTTCTCTATAGTTGTGTTCAATAGGATATTACAAACTATGGCTTTACTATAGTTGTGACAGACTGATCACAACAAGAAAAGGCTTCTACAGTTGTTGACTGATTAATTTTACCGATAACTTAACGAAAGAATGAAGTGACAATGTCAAAGTTAATATTAATTATGCTTAACAAATACCTAGGAAATATAGAACCTTAGGATGTTAGGATTAATAATCATTCTTAATTTATTTTCCAGGTTTCCTATAGATAGCTATACTTTATTTTCTTGGCCGAATGGAGCGTTGACATCTTTGATTAAAATAACCGGAAGGAGTGTTGACATATTTGATTAAAATAATGTCGTTAATTTACTTTTCTAGTGCTAAAAAACTAAATATTTTATTATAAACTTTATAATATAAAGCTATTTTTATAAAAACTCATCAATTTTATTCTGGACATCACCGAGAGTTTGGACGTTTCACTGTCACAGACTTTTATTGCAATGTTTATGAATTTTTCTTTGATTTGTTGCTTTGCCGAGGGTGATAATAATTTGTGATGTCCTTTTCAAAGCTTTGGATCATTTGAAAACTTTGTTTGGATTTAAAAATTCAAATGCAAGGTACCCTATCAATGAATATAATCTGATATCTTTGATGATATCGCATGTTTGTCGATGTCTTTGTAACTTATCAATTTGCAGATTTTTTTACTGTGGGTAATAATTGCTAATAATATTTCATTGAATGGAGGTAATGTGACTGGTTATGATGTCAATTTGGAGGTATATATAAATAAAATATGGACTGAATGCGCTGGGTGAAAGGCAACACTACTGCTGGTGTAGTATGGTATTGGCCGTTGTGGTGAAAATAAATTTGGCTATGGAATGGCTTTTGTGGATCTTTAGCTCTGATACCAAATGTAAGGAACCTGGTTCCTATCAAATGATAATACTTAATTGCTTTTGGAGAATCGTTGTTTCAAAATAGGTTGCCCTACCAATGCTTTCAATAAAGATATATTAATTTAATTATTCATCAATGCCTTCCTACAACCATACCTACCCTAATTTATATTATTCTAGGGCTACAATAATGAAGGGACATGTTTATTCATGTTATAATAATAATTAATGAAATAATACTATTAAATTTTAGGATGGAGGATCCTAAAAACTATCTAACATGCACATAAAGAAACACCAAAGAGTTAGTAATAATAAAGAGGGATCCATTGTGTGATCCCTAAAAAATCACAACTAAAACCCTAGTTATAATGATATGAAATGCAAATCAAATTAAAAAATATGCAATATAACCAAATGAGATAGATTTACCTTTCTTCTTATTTGTTGTTTGTTGATGGTTGGATCCATTGCACGTCAATGGTGAGGGTGTGCCCTAGCATCGCTCGAAGGCTAGGGGTGTTTAGAAAGGCTTACATAAAACACCCATGAGTGCTTGAGAGCTACAAGAAATGCTCATGGGTGCTTGGGACTAGTAGGGAGGTGCCCAAAGTTACTCAATGATGGTAGAAAGCACCTAGAGGTGTTCGAAAGATGAGGGAAGATTATGTAGAAGTAGATATAGCGAGAGGAAAATTTATGATGATAGTTGCAAGGGTTATGATGAGCGTGAATGGAGGAGAAAGTACTCGTATATTCCAAATGAAGATGAAACTCAAGGAATCTCAGGTAACAAAAACTCAGGAAACTCGGGCACTAAGGGAAAAAGACTTAGAGGTTGAGCCATCAAAATAACTCTTATTTATAATCCAACCTAGGGCATGCTAGGGTTTCAACAACACTAATCGTGTGGTTGAGATTAAAGCATATCTAAGGGTAGATATTAAATTTAGGGTGTGGCATGGATTGATGGAAATGGATAGATGAGATTAAATGAAATTAGATGGTTGGGATTGATTTATTTATATAAATATATATTTATGAAATATATATAAAATATTATTATTTATATATATAATAAATATATGTAAATATATATAAATAATAGGTAAAAATGGTGGGAAAGCTAGGATGGATGGAAAGTGACTATGTTTTGGTGGTGGAGATGGCGGGAAGGCATGGATGGAGAACAAGTGGCTAGATTTTGGTGTCTACACCCTTAATATCCAATATTTCTAAATTCCAATATTTTATGTTTGATGTAGTATACCTTATAACTCCCTAATTTTAGAATATTAGAAATTAATAATATTTGCAATATAATTTTTAAGTGTTTAAGTAGAAACCCTAATTTCTCCTACTTAATAATTTGCAAATATAATACTCACATTATCCCATAATATTATGTACTTTTGATCTAATTTCTTTCTCTAAGGTTATATCTCCTCTAATCATTTTAATATTAGAAATATGTGTTTCCTTATACCTCTCTTTTAAGCTTTAATGAAAGCAAGTAAGTGCAAAAATACCTTTGAACTCATGTTGATTGGTATTGAATATGAGTGTTGATTGTAAGCATTGGTGTCTTCTTACTACTTTACTGTAACTTTAAATAACTTAAAATGGTGCTTAATGGAACTAGATAATAAACCAAATTAAATTTCAACTATTGAACCTATTTTTACCCAACTTGCTTACCTTAATGTTCTATTTAGATGAAGGATTTCCAGGTGATTAGACTCATCTTATTATTGCCTTTAATTGGATGAACTTACAATTAGTCTTGGCTGTCCAAAACAAATATTTAACTCACCTTTTTACAGATCCAAAAATACTCTAACTTACCACCCTTAAACTATAGTAGGTGACTAGATTAATATTTAGGATATACTCTATAACTCCTGAAGTTTTTGCAGCTAGTAATGCTACCTTGATTGTTGTCTCTTTCATAATAAATCTCCACACTGAAATGTTGTTCTTAAAACTAAAAAATTTGGTAGGGAATTCCCCCAAATCGCAATTGAGTTTTCCTTCAAGAACCCTTTAGTATTTTGTTGTATATTCAACAAATCCCTATCTTTGAATGAGGGTTCTAGCCTTCAAAGATAGTCTTCAAATATCTTGGATTTGGTAGTAATACTTGGCTCCTTTCTCCTTTAGCATCCTTGTTGAATTTTTATTTTAGTCTAGGCCTTATTCTAAAGAATATGAAACTCTTGAGGTATTCTAAAGTTTGGCTAATTCCTTGCTAAATCTTTCTCTCTTGGGCTTATTGTCATATTAAAACAATTGTCCCAAGTTATTTACTATCATGAACTTCTCCTCGGTAGTAAATTTCTCTAATGAGTTCTTATAATAACTCCTTTAATGGCCTTCTTTGAATATATAATAAGACTCTCCAATCCTTCTCCTTATTTCTCCTCTATACCTCACCAAGGTCTTCAATATTACAGTTTCTTTGGTCTTCCAAATGAGACCTTTTATTCAACCTTCTATTGTGGAAGTATTGGTAGTGAGATATTCTTTTTGGATATCTAAAATCTATTGTTGCTAGAATATGGAATAGGACATTTATTGGTACTTCACTTCTACAATTTGTATGCTTTAATGGAGATCATCAACCTTTGATCTTCTTCTAAACTCTTCTCTCATTTCTCTTGAATAAATAGTAAGGCTACTATGGTATTTTCTTCTTCTATACTCTTCAGGTCTACAATCTATAGTAATGGGACATTTTCTCAGGTCTCTAAAATCTTCAATATTCTACTTGTTGCTACAAATTCTAGAATTATTATGATGAAGATATTATCCGTAGCTCTATGTAAGAAGCTTCCCAACTTTCTCTGAATCTCCTTTTATTGCAACAAGATGTTAGAAATTGGAATGGAAGAATCTGTAATTCTAGAGATGATAAATATTTGCTAGTTGATTTGTCAATATAGTGGTGTTTATGTTGAGTTCTGGTATTCACGAGTTTTTTTGCAACCCTATAGAAATATTCTAGCCAAATGTAATCTCAAAAGTTTTATAAATGAGATTTTTGGATTTCTCTCAATCTCACATGTGGATCTCCCTATTTTTTGATTGATCTACCATGGCACTTGATCAAATGTAATAGCTTACATTTAATTTTATCAATCTGGGATAATCAAGGTTAAATTTAAAGAGTAGAAATCTAATATAGATTGTACCATGGGGATCAATTCTAAGTTTAATTTAGATCTCTTTTACTTTCAGGTTTTGCAGAAAAGTAATTATTACAGTGAACAAAAATTAAATCATGCAAAAATAAAAATAAAGTGCAATTTATGATTTATATAGTAAATATGATAATTACCGATTTATGAGTTGATCTATTGGTGAGGATCCTCATGCAATTAGTTTTAATTATCTATTATTACTTTATGTTCTATATAAATACAATTTAATTTATTTTATATGATAAGGTTAATTAACTATTTCTAACCTATTGTAGGGGTGAGATAATAGGGATTGACTGTAGGAGTGGGTCATGCCTCCTAGAGGACAATGTAAGTCTTTTTCCCCTAAACTACTTTATCTCAATAACTAAGATGCATAACTACTACTAACATTATTATATTCTATGGATGCAAGAAAATTACAATTATAACTACATAAAAGAAATAAAACAGTAAATAAAAATGACATAGTTACCATATGTGAAGAGTAAAGTGTTCCTTTTATTGTTGGAAGTTCAAATGTACATGTTGATGCATTTCTTCAAAAATTGTATAGAGTCGTTTCAACATTATTTTCATATCATACAAATTTTTATTTTTTATTATAAGATTGAACATTAGATATTTTCAAAGGTCTCCCTATGTAATATATAATATGACTTGGACAATTCTAAGTAATATTCTTCCATGTATTTTTACCATGTGGATTTATGGTCTTGATAATGCGATAACTATGTACTAACGAGAATAATCTAAACTAACACAATTCCTAATTCTTCTTGGACTCAGTAAACAATCTAAGTGGTCCAAGTGGCACTTTATGAACTAACATAACAAAATAATACTAACTTACACATTTCACACGATACAACACATAACTATATGCCTCTTAAATCATGGGAAGGATATAACAATCTTGCATCATAATCTAATCAACCTAACAATATTTCTATTATACAACTTTATGGAATAAGATTACAATAACTTTATTAATCACAATATCCTTGTTAAGAATATGTGACAAGTCAACTAATCATGCTGACTGGAAATACTTTTGATTTTGTGTAAAATGCCATGTCATTGATGTGGCATGCAACGTCGATCAATTGACTTGGTAAAATTTCTTTGATAATTGTTGGTAAAATTTCTCTTCGATAATAGTCTTTAGTAGTCATTTTTTGCAACATAATTCAGTAACTATCTTTCGTAACATAGTTTAGTTACCATTGTTTGTAACAGTCTTCAGCCACTATTCTATCACCGTGTCTAGATATTTCTTAATCAATAGTCCTTGCATTCATATTTTCAAGTTAAAGGTGTAACCTAAAGCTTGTACTGATGCGTCATACACCCGCTAAAGAGTCTTTAATATTTTCCTGTATAATCACTCACAACTTGGACGTATTTTGCATGAAATGCATACATTTGTCAGATTAACCACATCCATCATTTTAACTAATAAATCACAGGAATAAGCAAAAATAACTACTTAAAATATATTATAACCATAAATTAAAGATAAAAATAAAACAATTTACTATAGAAAATATATGTCAAATAATTACTCATCGGCACTCTAACTAGATTTAACTGATCTACCATGTGATCTGATACCACTGTTAGATTCTGATGAGATGATAGTGTAAGTAATGCAACCACAAGATGCAATATAACTATAAACTAATGGTACAATAATATATAGTAAAATAATGAGACGAACATCTACACATAGCTCAAAAATATGCCATTAATGAAAGTGATGAAAATAGTACAATGCTATATAATGAAGGAAATGAACACTCCATGAAATGATATGAAGGACTACATTGTACCACACACTCTCTATACTTCTACTACTTATGGTCCTTCTTAAAACACTCACTATGAGGCCTCTATATAGGAAGATAGATTCCTTACCCCTTACTCTACCTGTCTAATTGATGTACAAGTGAACTCCTTGTAAATTTTATAATTTGCACATTTGATACTTGTGCATTTATCACATTACTTGAAGTAACTAGCTAACTTTACTCTAAGTTAAACTCCTAATCTAGTTATGTATAAAAGGTAGTACATTTACATGACCCAGATGATGTAATATACTCTAACATTATAGAGCTATTCTAGATAGTCAAGAAGAGTTACAATTTCATCAGATTAAGGGCAACAATTTGGTGAATCAAATCACCAAGACATCCACCATATTTAGAGGTTATTAAAGGTAAGCAACTTAGATGCAAATGGTTCATTACTTGAACACTCATGTTCAATTTATTACTTAGCTTCATTAAGCACCTTATTAGAATCTATAAGTTGGAAGGATAAGGTTATATTTTATAGTCTTCAAGGGAAGAGTAGAAGTTAGTTTTAATAAGGGTTATTACCTACATATTAAAATAGAAGTTATATATATTTTGAAAGAAAGAAAAATATCATCTTCCTATTATCTAGTTATAGAAAAGAAGACTACATTAAGTTGTAAAAATTATAGACTATCATTAGTGTATATTATAAGTTACTTTTAAGTAGTAATAAGGAGATTACAGTTGCAATATATTAGTTTCTCTTAAATATTATTAGAAGTGTACTAACTGAAAGACAAATTAGTGCAACATTAAGCCAAATTAAGGGATATTAGTTGCATGATTATTATCTTGGACTCATTTTTAAGTTAGCCAAGCAAAGGAGATATTTTTCTAGTAGATAAGATAACATCAAATTATCCATTGCCTACAAGGATTGCTATAGTGAAGCCACCATAAAAACTAGTAAAACTAAATCTTGCAAAAGAGATTTGAAGATCTTAGATATAGGTGTAAATTCAAGGTATTATATTCTATCTATTATAAAGCTATTTATATTAGTTGCTTGCAAAATAAAATATTGTCATAGGTAAGAAAAGAGAATAAAGTTTGAGTGTCTAAAGGACACATCCAACACCAAAAAGAATCATCACAAAGTGGTTGATAGAAGAGCAATATCTAAGCAATGTTGAAGAGCCAACAAGAGGCTCACATTACAGTGTCTAAAGAAACCCCTGTTAGTTGTAAAATAGAACATCCATAGCAACGTATACCTGTAGCATCAAGGCAAGTGTAAGAAACTCATTTACCAACACAAAATATGACATAGAGGAGGACAACTCATTACAGTGAAAGGTAGGAAGATATAGAAAAAATAAGGTACTATCAAAGGTGTATTATGGATGAATTGCCAACTAGAGGAGTTCCATATAGCCATTATAAAATCACCCATCAAATCACCATTGAATTGGACCAAAGGGATAACACATTATTTTACCTAAAGGAAGTGTTAAGGGTAGAAGGTGGCACATGGAAAAGGGTAAAAGGGGGGGGAAATAACCCCCCCTAAACCCACCACACCCAAAAAAAAACCCTCCCAAAAAAAAAAAAGAAAAAAAAAACAAGGTAGGAGAGATAAAGCTTTCTACAAAACCTAAGATTGAAGGGATTTATCAATTTCATCATACTTAAACTAGGGAGACATAAGGTAGACTACTATCAAGTATATATCAAAGTATTCTTGAAATACAGAATGGATAAGGAATTCCACTATTTGAAAGAAATATTTCAACCTCAAAGGATACAATAAACAATAATATGAACAACACCATTAGACAAGAAAGAACAAATGTCATAAAAATTAGAATAAAGAATTTACTTATAAATTTTGAAGGAGACATGGACCTTACCTTAAAAAGGATTCATAGTGAAGAATTATAAGATAATTTTGAAACCATGGAATATGATATGCATACTCGACTTACTAAAGCAATTGATAATGAAAAGAGTGACATTCAAATTCCTTTAGAATTTTGTAGCATATTATACATAGCACTACTTACATTCAAATGTTACAAGGATGAGAATGTAGAACAAAAAAGATTCATAGAATTACTTAAAATAAAAACAAAAATGGATGAATCATACCTAGAGAAGATATTTCAATCCTCATGCAGTATTGGTACTTCAATTTCTACTAACACAAAATCTTATCATGATGCCTTTAAGTTTTTAGTTAGAAGTTTCTATACAAACCTAGAAAATAATGAAAAGGACAAAGGCAAAGAGAAGATACTCTTGCAAGAATTAGGTGATAGTGTGACCACTTATGAAAGTACTAAATCCAAATATGAGAATAAAAAAGAAGAATAAAAGGAACCAGATCGAGGAGGCATTTAGTCCAATGTGAATTAAATATAATACAAAGGACCAGATTAAGCTGAAGAACATTGAAGATCCATATTGAAGACAAAGTCTTAAATACCCAAATAATGTAATACAGGGGGTGTTAGAGCATATTACATTATTTAGGTATATGTCAATCTACCACCTTGGGAATAGAAGAAAATATGTGTGAAGTAGAAGTGTGATCACTACATAGTAGTGAGTAGGTACAATGTAGTTCCCATTAGATATATGGAGTGTTCATTTGCTCCATTACATTGTATTGTGCTATTTTTGTAACTTTCCATTAATAACATATTTCAATCTTATTACAAAATTCCATTATCTTACTTTTCTACATATTTTACATCTTGTGATTGCTTTCCCCCATAGCATACATTATCAAAAGCTAACAATTTGGAAGCCTCTGATGATATTGAAGACCCATAACATAGACATAGAGAAAAAATTTAGAAAAATAAGAAAATCAAGCAAAGAAAAATATAAAACCCTAAGAAAAACACACCAAACATACTATGCTAAGAATAAGAGTTAACTATCTCCATTGCTTATGCAAAAACATAGAATGTCAAGTGTGTTAAGAGTAAGCATTTCCCACCGCTATTTTATAGTAATAAGAATGCACCATACATTTAAATAAAGAAAAATGATTCTCTTATTAAGAACTTTACCTTTATATTTTACAAATTTGCCCTCCAAGGCTTAAAAATAAAGCTTTTGAGATATGGAGAAAGATATCTTATACAACAATAAATGGTGCCTCAACTAATTTCTTGTTGCTACAATCAAGTGTGAGATGGGTTTTTGGTGACCATCCTAAGCTTTAGACCACTTCAAATATCAACACATAAGGCCGCAAAAGTTGTTTGTAGAATCTATTTGGGCCTTTCTAGATAAGACCCAAATCCAAGGAAATTTCTTATACAAAATTTACAAAATAATAGTACACATATGTGTAGATGGTGCAGTCCTAGAAACCACAAGGAAGTTAATCATCCTAAGAGAGCAAGTACAAGTGGGTCATAGAATGTTAATTTCTTAGATATTTATGTACCTTAGTTAAGGAATAAGTAAACAAAAAGAAATTACTAGTCATGACATAAAATCAGGCTTAAGAAATATAATTACCTAGTACCTGCTAAGGAGAAGTAAATATGGTAGGAGGTGAAAAAGGTAATTATGAAAGAATTATAGAAAGCTAAACAATTTTGGAAAATAAGAAAGAATTAAAGAAGCCAAGTGGTCCAAAATATAAATAATTAGTGAAGAATCTAGAAACACAAGTTCTAAATACAACAATAAAAATTGAAATGACTAGTTTTTTAGAAGCTAGACCATCTTTACATGAAGCAATAGGGGATGAGATGCAATCAAAAAAGATGATGGAAATCCAAAGTGAGCCAATGAATAAATTAGAAAAAAAGGATTACTTTAAGGATCCAACCATATTAATGATTGGTGTGGGAAAGAAACCAACATTGGTCCATACAGATATAATGGGGCATGATGAGCACCAAAAATGCTCATATTTTTGTATAAGTACTAACGGTTTTTGCGTGGCATTATATCATGAGTTGTATATTTAAAGTCTGTATATTCGGTTACAGCTGCGCAACCCCCCGCAACCGCCCTTAGTTCTATGTGTGTATTATATAAATACACAGACTTCCCTGTAGTAGAGAGACATTTTTTTGATAGAGCATTGTTGTATGTAAATATTTCATTGCATCATTAATAAAGTGTGAACGTTCGTCAAAGCAGCATTTCATTTGTGAGATTTATCGGGTAGGATATTCCTGGAGCTCAGGCCCACTCCAAGCCAATATTCCTCCCCTCTTAGTTATTTACGTAATTTCATTATGCATGGTATTATTTTCATATCTTAGGCTTAAGCTTAGTTATATTATAGGTGTGTTCATTTATAAGAAGCATTTTCATTTCATATCAGTTGGTGTGTTTATTTTATCTGCATTATTATTTATAAGTGAGTTTTATTGAGGTGGAGGATCTTATTGATGATTATAAAAACACCCACCCAATGGTAGTTGAATGGATCATCTCTAAAGTGGTAGTGTGACTAGTCTCAATCATGATCCTTCACAAGCTTATGAGTTCCCTAGATTAATGAGAAGTGCAATGACAAATATAAGACAAATTCACTAGTGTTTGGCACCCAAAATTTTGGTGTCATTTCTAGAGAAGCATCATTAGTAGACTAATTACATTACCCCTTAAGACCTTCGACCTGACCTTGTATGAGTTCACCAAGAAAAAGAGGACCAAATGGTCATTTTATAAAACAGAGTCCACCAGATCAGTCAGAGTCAACATAAGACCTAGAGTTTGAATTAGATTCTCTTGACTCATCACCAACAGTCCACTAGAGTCAGAGTCCTCACTTCATGAAAAGTGCCTCCTCATCTCACTGACCTAGGGAAGAAAAAACTATTGTAAGCCCATTGTTTAAGAGGACACCCTTAGAGGAAGCCCTACTATGGAAAGCCATAGAGGATCAGCCTATAATGCCAACTGACTTCAAGGATCTGACCTAGAGAGTTTTGAATAATTGAAAGACTATAGACACTGTATTAAAGACCACATTTCCTGAAAAAATGATAGAAGTATCATATGGGTTTATTTTCCAGATAGAGGAAGCGATAGGAGACACCAAAATGAAAAACATTTCCCCTGCCCATCTTCCTACCTTCATGGGATACCCAACCAAAGACCCTAACCTATTTTTATTCAAATTTGATGTACTATGTAGGTCTACCGATTATAAATCGGATGCCCAAAATCTAAAACTCTTTCCATCAAAATTAGATGACTCAGCCCTATGATGGTTCATTAGGTTGGGGAATGATCAAATCACCACATGGGATGGGATGAAGAAGCTCTTTCTGGAGAAATATAAGGACTTTAGAAGAGTGCTAGATTCTAGAGAGGGGGTCCTCAACATGATGTATAAAGAGGATGAATCCCTGGAGGAATACTGGGAAAGGTTTAATTTTAAGCTATAGCAATCCCCTCATGAAAATTTAGGGGATAAGTCCCTCAAAAGTATTTTCTTGAGGGGATTGATAAACGAGTTGCTAGAATAACTGAATATGATCTTCGAAGGAGATGTTTACTAGCATGCTATGGAAGATATCCAAAAATTGTGCCAAAATTACTCATGGAGGAGAGGTAAGCCAACCGTCAAAATTGTAAAAGCAACCATGTCAGTCATAAAAATAGAGACAAGTAACATGTTGGAGGATTTAAAGAGTGAAATTCTATCCTCTCTAGCTTTGCATCTAGATACGCTATTGCTGGAGAAGAAGAAATAGGAGAATGATGCAACATTAACCTATTTCTATCCCAAATGTAGAGGAAAGCATGCCAAGAATGCCTACCCAGAGAACAAGGTCAGAGTATGTACGATTTTCTAAAACTTGACTATGCCTCTAGCTACCCAATGCCAAAGAAGATGTTGACGTAACCGAAGCCTACTTCATAGGAAATCAGAGGAATCGATAGTAAACTCCTATACAGAATATTCCCACGGGGATTCCACATTATGGAGGAGGACCATATACGCCACAGGGGCAACCACCACCACCTAACATGGGATGGTGGGGACCACCACCCTAGATGAACATACCTCTAGGTGTGGTATTTAAAAATCAACAAACATGGATGCCTTATCAACAACCATGGAGGAGCCACGTTCTATGGAACACACCTCCCTAGAACATTACGCAAGGACCGCATCAAAAAGGCTTACCGGCCTTGCCTGCGGCAAGACCCACGCAGTTACTAGCACAGTTGATGGTAAACCCGAACAACAAGGTAAACCAACCAACATACCAGGTGGAAGGAGAGATGTATCCAATGTACCATATTAGGTGTAATCTAATACATATTAGATCAGGCAAGCAACTAGGAGTAGAAATGTATTCTCTAGTAGAAGTGGAGGAGGAAGTAGGAGACTCCCCTCTAATGGAAGAGGTAGGGGATGAAACAGTTGTTGAGAAGACAAGGGCCCCATTCCCTAAATGACTACAAGAGTAGAAGAAGCCAACACAACCCAAATTTGATATTCTATCAAGCCTAAAAAATCTCACTGTAACTATCCCACTTTTCCAAGATATCCGAGATGTGCCCATATACATAAAGGTGATAAAATAAATATGCCTAAGTAAAATGAGACATAAGACAACACAAACCATCAACTTCATGGGAAAGTTAGCCGACTTGATGATGGGGAATGCATATCATGTAGGCAGCAAATCCACCTCCCAAAAGAAGAAGTGATTTGCTCAATTTTGACAGTTTTGTGACAATTTGCTCAAGTTTTGTAAATCGTACAGTGGGGAGCAAATCGTACAGTGAAGGAAAAAATCGTACAATTGGATGGGTAAATCGTATAGGGCATTAGCAAATCATACAGGGTGCACCGAAATTCACTCAAATGCAAAGGAAATGTAATTTCAAGATGAAATGGCACATGGATTTGCTAATTAAGGTATTAGACTTAGGAAAAAGCCAAAATAATGTATTCAGTTGTACATGGGCAGTTGTGAATAATGGATTGTCTTAGGAACCACTTTGGAATGGCCTAGACAACATTATATAAGGCCCCATTTTCAAATTTATAGGCCTGGCTACTAGTTTACTGGTTACTGGTTGCTAGAATAGAGAGTTAAGTACTTATAGTTGTGATTCCTGAGTTATTGCAATTACATTGAGATAGTTTTTCCACATTGTAATCGAATATACAGACATTAATGAGCATAAGGATGTTGTGGATGACTGTGTACGATCCTGATAAATGATGGATAATGAATTGTGGATGAATATTGTGTGATTGTGTTTTCTATCTTACTGTTATATGTTAGTTTTATGCATTGTTGCAACTTGGTTAGGGAAATTGGCACTGGTGAATCATGGAGAATGATTTAGAAGCATGAGGGCATTGATAAAGATGTATTAAAGAGCATTGTATGATTTTTGGGTGTAGTCAAGCGCATGGAATCTCTCACCAGCCCGGTTAGGATGTTTTGCCTATGAAGGAGATTGCATTGTTTGGACTATTAAACCTTTACAAAACATCCCGGAGAGAGATTGGAGCAGTAGAGCATCTCAAATAACACCATGCTATACCATTAGTTCGTACATATCGTACATCGACTTCCGTACAAATCGTACAAAGCACTTTTACCCGATTTGGTAAAACAAGCGATTGATAGAAACTTACCCGATTTGGCAGTTTTGGGAAATCGACTTGATCGATTACAAAACTATGTATGGCAGCCTCCAAAAAAACATCTGTCAGTTTTTTGAGTACAATATCGTACCATATTTGACACTGTATGATTTGAGATCGTATAGTGTAGGTAATTAAGGGTCGTACAAGGTGATTATAGTTCGTACAAGGGTAGTTTGAGTGAGCATGAGACCGTACGATTTGGCAAGTGAGTTGGGTTTAGCCTAATAATCATTATGACCTCTAGAAAATACCTCCCTACTAGGAATACTCCACCGATGTGCTACATTTGGCATCGTTGCCTTATCGAATCTGGCATTCTTGTTAAAACGGGTCGAATTTGACTAAAGACTAGAGGTGATTTTTATGACGGACACCAGTACACGAAGCCGTGGGAGATGGGAACCACGAGATAACATTCCAATAAGAAGGAGCATGAGGATTTCTCAAAGAGGAAACACGAGTAACTCAGATCAGAGTACGTACGAACCAGAAATAGAGCAAGTTTGGACATCCGAAGAAGGAGACCTTGAGGCATTGTTGATTGAGACAGAAGACGAGGATATAGAACCACCAAGCGTAGAGGAGAAGGTTGACAAAGAAAAAGTGCAAGATGATGGAGAGTGGATGGTAAGACCTGAGAAAGTGATAGAAGGGTTGCAAGGGGGTGCAGAGGATGGGAGTCAGGCACTAGAGCAACAGGACGCGAGGACTCGGGAGGACAGACCAAGACCATCTCCATCACACCAGCGAAGGAGGTCGCAAAGTGAAGATGCACGAGAATTTGGTCATCGAGTGGTGGGACAAAACAAGATACCTCAAATTGACACTTCTGATGACAATGGGAGTAAGACACCTCCAAGGAGGAATTCGACAGAGATTCCATGAGATACCTCAAGTGAGAGTGATGACTCTCCTAAGATGGCTAATAGAGCAGCCAAACAAAGATGTCCACCATTCTCAGGTGAGGGTAAGGAAGACCCCACACGACATATAGGGACTTGCATAACCATTTGGAGAGAAAATGGTGTAGACAGACCAGAGGATTGGGTAATCCTATTTCCTACTACCTTGAGAGGATTGGCAATAGATTGGTACCTGAAGAGAGAAAATAATGTTGATTTTCAGACTTGGAATCAGATAAAGGAGAAGTTCATTGAAGAATTTTGACCTTTAAAGGATGATGGAGACATTGTTACCGAGCTTTGCATGACAAAACAGAAAGTTGATGAGGATGTGAAATCCTACAACCATCGACTGAAGCAATTAGTCGATAATATGCAGATGCCATTGGTAGATGTTCTAGTAAAATGGTGGTTCGTAGATGGGTTACTACAAAAATATAAGAAAAATATGAAGGTAGTACCATCCAAAACATATGAGGAAGCACTTAAACATGCAAAGAACTTTGAGAGTGAATCAAAACAGATGTATACAAGAATCTTGTCTCATCCCAAGTCGAAGGATTCAGATAGTGAAGAAGATGACACTATACAGAGGATGGTAGCATCATTCCACAAAGAGTTTGATAAGATGGTAAAAGAACAAAAGATCAAGCTGGATAGGAATGAGCTGTGGTGCACAGAATGCAAAATAGAGGGACATACAAATATGAAATGTCCAAAGAATGACTATTGCCATATTTGTAATGTGATGGGGCATGAGGTAATGATCTATCCCTATAATGCAAGAGTACGCCCACAGGTACTGTCAATCCAGGAGTAGGAAGAGAAACCGAAGGCCCAAGGAGGCAGGCAACAAGCAACAAGTGGTGGTTACAAAAATAGTAGATGAGGTGGGAGATAAAACCAAGGTAATCGAAAAGGAGGACAAAGTCATTTACAGTATGACTCAGAAGGTAGGCCGGTCATACAATATCGCAATTGCCAAGAGTGGGGGCATTTTGTAAAAAAATTGTCCTACACCTCCGATGCAAGGGACACCACAAACAAGCACTACACACATGTGTAGATGGTGTGGTCCGGGGAACCACAAAGAAGAGAATTGTCCAAAGTAGGCGAGTTCGAGTAACCCATAGAATGTTAGTTATTTGGACATCAAAGTTCCTCAAGTTAAGGAGGAAACTCAGGAAGTTTTAGCCATGATGAGGAATCAAGCTAAAAAGGATAAGTATCCTGAGCCAACAAAAGAAAAGCAACACTGGCAAGCAACAAAGAAAATATTGCAAGAAGAAGTTGAGAAAGCTAAACCAAAGAGAAGCGAGAATAGGAAAGGAATTAAGAAAACCATCAGATCAGGAGATAGTTGTGCAAAATCTGGCAGCACAAGTTTTGGATACCACAGTGGAACTTAAAGTATCCGACTTGCTAGAAGCTATCCCAGAATTGCAGAAGGCAATTGTGGAAGAATTACAACCACAGAAGGTGATGGAGGTACAGAGCCAACCAATTTTGGAGGAAGAATAAAAAGATCAATTTATGGATCCTACCATATTAATGATTGATGTGGGAAAGAAACCTGCATTAGTACATATGGAGATCTTAGGACACAAATTGATACAAGTTATCATGGATGGAGGATCCAGTGTCAATGTGTTACTTGAAAGAACTTGGTTAGAACTAGGTGCTCCATCCCTATGGGCACCGAGCTTCCAATTATATGGTGATGACCAGAATGGTATTGACATAAAGGGAGTCTTAACAACACAACAAGTAATGATAGCTGAACAAGAATTTGTCTTGGATTTCATTGTGATTACAATGCAGAAAGCTGCATACGATGCTCTCTTGGGGAGAGGTTGGCTACGAGTAGCCAAAGTTAATCATAATTGGGGAAAGAATCAGATCACTTTTAAGAAAGGACAACATAAATACATGATTAATCTAGCTAATCAAAGAGTTAGTGAAGATGTAGCTACAATCGATGAATCAAAAAATTCCTCAAGGGATGAAGGGCATGAACCTGATGGAGAAGGAATGTTGTACCTAGATGAATGTAGTGAAGATGAAGCTCGATCTGATAGTGGACTTCTTCATTGGAAAATGGAGGAGTACGAAATGTTTCAGCCCAACTGCCTCTGTATTGAGTCAGAGGAGATCAAGGAAAAACAAGACAAACCAAAAGTCAGTAAAGAAACTAAGAAGGAAACAGAAGAGAAGTGGACATTTCCAAAAATCTTTGTAGAGTATACAGTAGGAGATGCAGAGATTGATACAAGACTGACACACCCTAAGAATGTAATGAAAGCTATGAGTGAGCCAAAAAATATCAAGTATGAAGGACCTAAGATAGTGGACATCAATCTAGGAATGGAGGAGGAACCTAGGATGGTCCATTGTGGTGATGATTGGAATCCGGTATTGAAGGCAACAACTTTCAAGATATTCTTGGAGTACAAGGATGTCTTCGCATGGACATATAAGGACCTGAAAGGAATCCCACCAAAATTATGTGTCCATAAGATCACACTAATGCCTGGCGCTCAACCTATAAGGAGAAGGCCATATAGAATGAACCCAAAGTACGTGGCATTAGTAAACACGAAGATAGAAAAGATGTTGGAAGCAGGAATCATATTCAGGGTGACAAAAAGTGAATGGGTTTCACCTATAGTGATCACCTTGAAGAAGGAAGTAGATAAGATCAGAATATGCATAGACTTTAGGAGTCTAAATGCAATGACCATTAAGGATCCCTTCCCCATTCCCTTCATAGATTCTATCTTGGAAGAAGTTGCAGGACATGAGATCTATTCATTTTTGGATGGATTCTCGAGATACAATCAAATCAGCATCACCGAGGAGGATAAGATGAAGACCACATTTATTGTGGAGAATGGCATCTATGCATATAATCGAATGCCATTTGGGCTCTGTAATGCCCCAACTACATTTCAGTGCATCATACTGTATATATTTGATCAACTAGCAATGAGGAACTTCAAAGCATTTTTGGATGATTGGTCCATCTATGGGAAGATCAAGGAGCATCTTCCTACCCTTAGTGAATGTATGAGTAGGTGCAAAAATGCACAGATATCATTAAACCCAAGAAAATATTTTTTGATGGTACCATATGGGAAATTGTTAGGACACATTGTGTGCAGTGAAGGATTGAAGATAGATCCTGATAAAATTCATGTGATATTACACATGGAAGAACCCTTTGATGTGAGTTCACTCAAAACCTTCCTTGGTTCGACAGGATATTACCGAAGATTTATCAAAAATTATGCCCATGTATCCTACCCATTAGATTCTTTGATGAAAAAGAATATTCCTTTCAGATGGACAGAGGAGCACCAAGGAGCCTTCGAGGAGTTAAAGGCTAAGTTGGTGAGTAGTCCAATTTTGGTGTTTCCTAATTGGGATAAGGAATTCCATGTCCATATTGATACCTCAAATTTTGCAATCGGATGTGCGTTAGCACAAGAAGGACAGTTTAAGCTAGATCAGCCGATTTTCTTTGCTAGTCACCTTTTGTCAAGGCCAGAAAGAAACTATAGTACAAAAGAAAGGGAAGCCTTGGGGATGGTATATGCAGTCCAAAATTTTAGGCATTACCTACTAGAAAACCCCTTTGCATTCTACGTTGATCATCAAGCTTTGTTGTACTTAATAAACAAACCAATAATACAAGGACGAGTTAGTAGGTGGCTCGTCACCCTCCAAGAGTTCGTATTCTGAGTAGTGGTGAGACCTGGTAAGAAGCACGTGATTGCAGACTAGTTGTCGTGGATACGATCAAGGGAAGCCGATAGGAACAAGAGTTCCTGATGAATTTCCAGATGCATAATTATTCGCCATCAACGTTGTTCCATCATGGTACAAGTTGGTTGGCCAATATCTATCCATAGGTGAGTTGCCACAAGAGATGATGACAACCAAAAAGAAGAAAATAATCATGAAGTCAACACCCTTCTAGAATATAATAGGATTACTATACAATATGGGAAGTGATGGTATCTTGCATAGATGTGTAATGGAGGAAGAAGTCAAGGTGGCATTGAAAGAAGCCCACACAGGCTTAGCAGGGGGACATATGGGACCAGATGCGATTGCACAAAAAATATTGTTAGCAGGTCTATGGTGGCCCACACTGTATAATGATGCAAAGGAACATGTGAAAGCTTGCGATACTTGCCAAAGAGCTAGTAAACCGGTAAAGGGGGACTTTATGCCCTTACACCCATCGCAACCACAAGAGTTGTTCGAACGTTGGGGCTTGGACTTCGTAGGACCATTAAAGACATCTCAGAGGCGAAAGTGTAGATATATCATAGTGGCAATAGAATACCTAACAAAATGGGTAGAAGCAAGAGCATTACCTGATAATTCAGCCAAAAGTACAACTACATTTTTGTATGAGCAAGTAATCATAAGATTTGGTATTCCGCTATGAATAACGAGTGACCACGGAGGACACTTTGTTAATGATATTATCAAGATGTTGATGATAGAGTTTAAGATTTTACACTCATTGTCTAGTCCGTACTACCCTAGAGCAAATGGGCAAGTGAAAGCAACCAATAAAGTCTTAGTATCTACTCTATATAAAACCTATGGAATAGAGGGAGCAGACTGGGAGGAAAGGTTACCATCCATTTTGTGGGTATACATAACAACTTTTAAACCAACAACGAAACATACACCTTTCCAATTGATGTATGGTCAAGAAGTAGTGGTGCTAGTCGAGTTCTTGATACCAAGTTTGAGAGTCACAGTAGAGCATCGCTTGGGGGATCAAGAAAGTTTGGAGGAATGACTGATGACGCTGACCAAGTTAGATGAAAGAAGAGTCATGGCACAATGGGCAATTGAGATAGCTCAGAAAAGACGTAAGGCATGGCATGACAAGCACTTGAGAAAGTTGGAACTTAGTCCCGGTGACTTAGTTCTAAAGTTTAATGGAAAAAGGGAAATCAAGCTAGGTAAGCTGAAGATGCTATGGCTTGGACCTTATAAAGTTATTGAAGTAATGAGTAATGGAGCAGTCAAGCTGTAGAACTTGGATGGGACAGAGGTACCCAACACTGTAAATGGCTCAAAGTTGAAGCCTTATAAAGTACAGTGTTTATTCATTGCTTCAGAAGAAATTGAATGATGAAGATGAGCGGAAGCTCAAGAAGAAGCTCATCGTGAGCCAGGTCCATCACAAGAAGAACCTGATATGGGACTCGCACACCTATTTGCAGAAAGGGAGGAGACACAATTAATAATCATGCAGCAAGAATTGACACCCCAAACTGGTGAGAGAAGAAGGATACGGGTACATGTCAGAAGAACTGATGGAACCACACAAGAAGAAGAGGGAAGAGTCTCTCTCAAACTAAGAGGCTATCAGGAGGTAGCACTGTTACCTAGAACTAGAAGAAGGACAGGGTTAACAATACACGATGAGGATGGAGTGGGCATGACCGAAATGGAAATTCCAGAAGATGGTAGGAATGAAGCTGTAGACGAGGAACTAGCCGAACTTTCTCCATTGGCTCAAATTGGGCTATTTCAACAGAGGATGCGAACACAAATGCAACAATTTCAAGAAGAGTATTATGGAACAACTCATCGAGGAGTTGGATGAAACCATACGACGACTGGGTGAGCAATAGGAAGTTAGCCTGCAGGAGGATGAAAGTGAATCCGAAGAAGCAGATGGATTAACTCCAAGAGATGGTGGAGGAAATGAAGGCACCCACTCAAGTCCACTAACCTCACCAAGTGTACAATGAAGTACCAATGGAGGCACAAAAGCTCCTTATTGCAACATAGAGGAGGCTACCACAACACCTTAGTTGCAAGGAAATATATTGGTGGACATGATGAATTCCAATGAAGAAGGAATGTCATGGTTGGTAAGAGAGCTTAGTACAGATAGTAGTGATGAGGAGGAGCCAGAGAACCCTCATAATCCACAAAGAAATCATGATCCTCCAAATGGCGCATCCAGACAAAGAGAAGCATAGAGAATTTAGGAGGAAAGACCTTATATTGATAGGCAAGCTTATGCAATAGCCCATCGACAACTGAGAAGACAAAGAAGGGAAGTAAGGAGATTAGAGAGAGTGATGAATTTGCCAACCGATTGGGTAGAACAGAGGGAAGACGGTCGAACTGACTCTAGTTCTGAGATGGACTTCTTGGATGCATATAGAGAAGTATTGGTAGCATCACTTCCCTAGAGATCCTTTGAAGAAAGAAGATGGAGGCACCGCTTAGTCCATGTTGATAGAAGAATCTAAACCTTGCAACAGCTATCACCTAATCAGAGTCCACTAGCCAATATTGAGTTGGTAGAAATTACTCCTGATAACCAAAGAACAAGAGGAGGAATTGGACGAAGACCTCTAAGACTCCACTATGGACGAGGAGGAGGTAGGCGACCAGAGAATAATCGAGACCATGATGATGTTGCAAATAGAGGAGGTAGAGGACGAGGAAGATTTTGACCCCCTACTCCTAGATGGCCAAGAGATAATCCTCTAGCATACATGAATTGGGTAAGGAATCAGTGAGGTGTACCAAGAGTAAGAGGCATGTTACGATAGGCAAGGGGACATCCACCCGTAATTAGGCAAAGACCTCAACAACCATTGGGTAATAGGAAATTACTCCAAGAAAGGGAGGAACCACCAATAGTACAGAGAAGTTTGAGGCCAAGAGGAAATGGAAGGGGTAGATACCCACATGGTAGAAACTTAGCCGAAAGAGGAAGGGTACATTTTGTAGAGGAAAGAAACCTAGGCCATCAACGAGTTCGATCGCCAAGTTTGGAGCAAGAATTGATCTCGAGAGATAGGTGAAGAAGTCGCTCAAATGAAAGTAGAGTGGTGAGGACACCACTACCTTGGAATCCATCACCTGTACAACAAGAGGAAGGACCACCAGGTGAGAAGACTCCAACTTGCCATTGTACAATTCCAAATTGTACACATTGTAGGGGAAGAGCGGAACAAGCAACAACATCACAGGCAGAGGTAAGCCAAGCAAGAGAACAAGAGGTACAAGAGGATACCACTAACCAAAATGTGATGGTCAAACCTCGAGGTCAAGATTTAGATGGGATCATACAAGTGAATGTCACTGTACGATTACCAAGATGGTAAGTGTAAATAGACTAGGATGAAAAAAAGAGAAAAATTGAAAAAAAGTGTGCCTTAGTTGTGAAAATCCCTCGGGACGCAATTAGGAAGGGCGAGGTTGAAAACCGGAAACGACGGCCTCTCCAGAGAAAAAGAAAGCAAAATTTTTCTAAGTATAAAGATCGTACATAGAAAGAGTACAAGATGAAATCGTACAAATGAGGGATCGTACAAAGCAATAATGACATGGAAATCATACAAACTTATATACTGTATGATTTAGATCATACAGTGTATGATTTAGGCAGATGTACGATTTTCCAACCACCTCAATAAATGCGGCATGCATGGGAGAAAGCAGCAGTTGGAGGAAAAAGTAGGGGAAAAAGATGAAATTTAAAATTTTGTTGAGTTGTCGATCATCCACGCGTTATGGAGGGAAAACATGCAAAATGGCATGATTTTGAGCGATCAAAATTAGGGTTTTCTTAGGGTTTTGAAGCACTTTAAATAGGGAAGCCAGTTACCAATTTTATCAAACCGTACAAGTAAAAATTTGAATTGTTTAGGAGCACGAAGGTGGAAAGCATGCAAACCGATGGGAGACGACCATATGAGCAATAAAATTTCACCAATAGCCTGATTTTTATAGACTCATTTAAAAATTTGCACCAAGGAGTCTTTTCAGCTTCAAAGATTTGACCCAGGAGGGTGAAAACTAGGGTTTACTCCATACAAGAAGGAGGAATTCAATTTTTTAGAGCAATAGCAGCAAAGATGGCAAAATACATCATTGTACGGACTGAGGAGCATGAAATTGCTGATTGGAGCCTAAGGAAGTAGATTGGAGTGTTGGAATTGCAGTGGAATTGGAGATTAGAACCCTAAAATCAGAACAATCTGGCAAAAATCGAGCTATGAAATGTGAGGAAAGAAATAGAAGTCCGTACAGTCATACAATATAGCCAGAAAATTGGCAAATTGAAGAAAATTATGCCAGGGTTGGAAGAATTGAAGAATTGCTGAAGACAAGCATTGAAAAAGTAGATCGGGGCATTCCGACAACTGGGTCGGTGGAGGATTTGACAAAGGAGGTAGAAACCCCAATTTTTTTTATCTTTTAGGGTTGGAGAAGCCATACTGTATGATTTGGGGCAGCTTGTATGATTTTCGGAAAAGATAGTGCAGTTCGGAGTGTTTTTTTCCATTTTCGGTAGTTTTTCAAGAAGACCATACGAAATTATATGGAATCATACGAATTGAAAAGGGGAGGGCAGCCAAAAAATAACATCGTACGAAACACTATCATGCTGTACGATTTTAGGTTGCAATTGTACGATTTGGAGAAGTTGGGATGATTTGAAGACTGATGGAGTGGGAAAAGAATTGCAGAAGAGAGAAGAACATTGTACGATCCAGGAGCGGATGAAGGAGGGTAAAATCGTACAAGGAACATAAAATCATATACTATATGATTTTACAAGGAGGTTATACGATTTTTGGTATGCTTTTGATTGTAGAAGAGGAGGTTGAGCTAATCGGTGAGATGTTGAAGGAATGATCTCAATGAAAGAATTTGGATGTCGATTAAGGTGGATTGTAGCTCATAGGGTGGAGAGATCACCAGGTCCACTGCATGAGAGGGAGGCATACCCATGGTAGCATCAAGGGCATCAGTTTTAGTCCCATGGAAGGCATGGTAATCATCCTTGGAGGAGAGGAGGATATAGGTCATGGAGGGGACAATGACATTGGCAGGCACACCTGGATAGAACACCACCAAGGCACAGAGAGGGAAGAATGGCCCAAGAAAGAACCTCACGGAGGGAATTGAGGAGTGAGGTGCATGTGCTAGAATAGGAAGACCACCTGAGCAATGGACAGAAGGAATGCTAGGTGGAAGTATCAAAAATCACATTTGTACAACAAGGAGCAGATGCATGAAGGAAATGGTGGAATGATGAGAAAAATAGAGATCACCCTTGGAGGAAGACATTCACAGATGCGCATGTGGTGGTCATTGCACAGATTCTGCCATTCCATCGGATATTTTTTCAGAACTATCTTTTACAGATAGTTCAGGCATATAATGCAGCAACCCGAGTTGCCTACGTCAATGTGGGCAAGAGGTCCGTCAAGGTGGATATCTCGGTAGAAACCTTTCGAAAAACATTTGGGTTGCCAGAGGATGGTATGGAGATAGTGAAAAATTGGTAGACCCGATAGAGGCATACCGTCTTGTCACTGCTATGACCACTATCAAATCATTGACAGAGGCAAAAATTTTAGGCGCAGGGATGCATGGAATCAAATAGAGCCAGTTGCGAGGAGAACATTGGGCATGTGCAATGAATACAATCATGGCTCGACTGTTAAGGGACATAAGGGCGACGGAGATGCCAATGTGGATGGCACAATACATAGAAGGTATCACAAAGGGAATTCAGTATGATTGGGGTACCTATCTAGAAAGAAGAATGCATGAGGCACTGACCAAGAGACCAAAGAATTTTAGGATGGCCTTCCATGCAATTGGATTGCTACTGAATGCAGTCATAGAAGCGGGAATGCAATTCCCAAGGTTGATGCCACCTAGAGAAATCGGCTAGACCAACCAACGATATTGAAGTGGGTGAAGGTTGTACCAATAGCAAAAGGGACTCCGGAGAAACCATGAACAAGGAGCGAGTGACATTGGAGTGAAGCTCAAGGAGATACATCTTCGGAGGAGGATGTCGATGTACACCATTGGAGGAAACATTCTAGATGGCTGGAGCTGAAACTAGAACAAGTACTAGCACAAAGGTAGTAGGAGCAGCCTCTCATTCAGGAAAGGGAGAGAAGTCCCATACAAATAATGATGAGGAGGCAGTGGGAGAAAAGGGCAAGCAAACTAGTTTTGAAAATACAGGAGAAGGAACAATCAGATTCAGAAGTGACGGAACTGGACGAGTTGTATTGGACAGAGGTGGAGAAAATAATGAAATATCTGAAAATATTTGCACATTTTGAGAAGATGGATGCCTCTGATTTCTTTAAGGGAATTGAGGTAGGGCATGATGGAATAGCCACTACCCAAGACGAAGTGGTAACAAGAATAAGTACCATAGAGGAAAAACCCAAGAAAAAGCCTCGTTACAAGTTTGTAACAGGAAGTTCAAGTAAGGGAGATGAGCTAGGAAATACAGAGACATCTCAAGAAAAAGAAGAATTTGTTGCTCAACAGGACACACAGCAAATTCAAGAAGAAGAAATAATGGAGGAACAACATACGGGCAATAATGAACAAGAAATAGCCCAGGAAAATATTGAAGAGCAACAGGTGGGCACAGTGGAATCTAAAAAAGCCCAAGAGCAAGTTGAGCAGCAACAATCTCAGGAGGAGATTGTGAACATCATGGATAGTGAGGAGGAGAAAATAGTAAAACAATCTCCACCTCAGGAGAAAATAGATACAGTGAGAGCACTACAGGAGCTCGGGGGGAGCTCTAGCCACCTTATGGAGGAAGAAGATGTGAGGACTCCTACTGAAGAAGAACTATGAGGAATGCAATCCAGTTATCTTCTAGAAATACCATAGTTCCGAAGAATCACAACTGAGGAGGAGGCACGGGGAGTCGAAGATAAGGTGGAACACTTCTTTTCTCAGTTAGGCCATGTGATTAATAGTGCCAAATTGGAATTTTGCATTGGCCATGTGGGAGAACTGAAGTTGTGGGAGGAACAAGTGTCTCTCGAATTAGAGAAGATTACAGAATGGGTGAATAGTGTGGAGCATACAAAGAAGATAGCAGATATCCACACACAACATCCATGGAGGTTACCCAGGGAAGAGGTAACAACAATGTTGGGAAGGGAAGACTTGCCAGAAGGGGTGGTCACCAACTACAGGAAATATCCAAGGGTGTACTTGGATAGAATCAACCATCCAACCTATCCTACAAATACGATAGAGTTGGAGTATAAGAGAGTTGCAATGGGAGTGGCCATCACCCTCAGGAAGTTGAACTTCCTAACTCATTGGATAGAGTGGCTGAGCATTGGATTAGAACGAATTCATCAGCTCAAGGAGGAGCAGAAGGAAGAGACTACAACCACTCAAAAGGAATTGGCCGTAATGGAAGAGGAACTACAGAAGAGCAGAACTATGGTGGAAGAGAAAATCAAGAAGCTAGAGGAGGATCTGTCAGGCCTCAGAACTGAGTCTGAAGCCAGGATTAGCACACTTGAAAAGGAAAAGTGATAGATCTCATAGATGGTAGAGGATAGAATCAAGGAGTTGGAGGTACAACTCAGAGCAAAATATGAGTAGATGACAGCTCAGTTGGCCAAAAAGAATGAGAAAATGACTAACCAGGCCAAGAAGATAGAGGAGCTGACAAGGGACAACAAGAAGTTGAATGAGATGGTCTTAGAGAAGCAAGCTCAGATGAAGCTTAAAGAAGACTAGGTTCGAGCTTTGGAAGCAGATATCAAACACCACTTGGAGACCATTGACGAAAAGAATGAAGAACTCCAGGCGGTTGCTCGAGTAGAAGCTCATTGGAAGGAGAAGTTGAAGAAGAGTACCTCCAAATGGGAAAAGCAAATGATGGACTTCGTGAAAGTGGCCGAGGAGAAGGCTAACCTTCATGGAGCCAAAGCCATCGAAATGGGGAGCTATGCAACCAAGCTGAAGAATGAACGAGAGATGTACAAGTCACAGGTTAAGGACTTAACGACTGTCATAGCAGAATATGAAGCAGCGAGGAAGAAATAGAATGAGTCGATGAGGACACCGACCAAAGTAAAGGGGAGGGCAGATGTAGGTAGCAAATCCACCTCCCATAAGAAGAAGAAGTGATTTGCTCAATTTTGATAGTTTTGTGACAATTTGCTCAAGTTTTGTAAACCGTACAGTGGGGAGAAAATCATATAGTGAAGGGAAAAATCATACAACTAGATTGGCAAATCATACAGGGCATTAGAAAATCATACAGGGTGCACCGAAATTCACTCAAATGCAAAGGAAATGTAATTTCAAGATGAAATGGCGCATGGATTTGCTAATTAAGGTATTAGACTTAGGAAAAAGCCAAAATAATGTATTCAATTGTATATGGGTAGTTGTGAATAATGGATTGTCTCAAGAACCACTTTGGAACGGCCTGGACAATGTTATATAAGGCCCCATTTTCAAATTTATAGGCCTGGCTACTAGTTTATTGGTTACTGGTTGCTAGAATAGAGAGTTAAGTACTTATAGTGTGATTCCTGAGTTATTGCAATTACATTGAGATAGTTTTTCCACATTGTAATCGAATATATAGACATTAATGAGCATAATGATGTTGTGGACGACTATGTACGATCCTGATAAATGATGGATAATGAATTGTGGATGAATATTGTGTGATTGTGTTTTCTATCTTACTGTTATATGTTAGTTTTATGCATTGTTGCAACTTGGTTAGGGAAATTGGCATTGGTGAATCATGGAGAATGATTTAGAAGCATGAGGGCATTGATAAAGATGTATTAAAGAGCATTGTATGATTTTTGGGCGTAGTCAAGCGCATGGAATCTCTCACCAGCTTGGTTAGGATGTTTTGCCTATGAAGGAGATTGCATTGTTTGGACTATTAAACCTTTACAAAACATCCCAGAGAGAGATTGGAGCAGTAGAGCATCTCAAATAATGCCATGTTGTACCATTATTTCATACATATCGTACATCGACTTCCGTACAAATCGTACAAAGCACTTTTACCCGATTTGGTAAAACAGGCGATTGATAGAAACTTACCCGATTTGGCAGTTTTGGGAAATCGACTTGATCGATTACAAAAATATGTATGACAGCCTCCAAAACAGCATATGTCAGTTTTTATGAGTACAATATCATACCATATTTGACACTGTATGATTTGAGATCGTATAGTGTAGGTAATTAAGGGTCGTACAAGGTGATTACAGTTCATACAAGGGTAGTTTGAGTGAGCATGAGACCGTACGATTTGGCAAGTGAGTTGGGTTTAGCCTAATAATAATTTTGAACTCTAGAAAACACCTCCCTACTAGGAATACTCCACCACTATGCTACATATCATACCAAATATGTAGACCCAAGCAGCCCAATATTGACGGTAAAAATAGGAGGGCACTCGCTAGTGAATACATTGTTCTACTTGGGGGCAGCCATTAATGTAATATTACAAAACACCATGCAGAAGCTGGAGCTAACAAAAATAAAGCCTACCAAAATAGTTTTACAATTGGTTGATCGATCAATAGTGACACCAAAAGGAATGCTCGAAGATGTCATAGTAACAATCAATGCATGGGAGTATTCGACGATTTTTTGGTACTGTAATCCAAAATTGGACTGGGTGGTTACCCACTCATCTTTGGGAGACCATGGTTAGCTATGGCTGATGCCTACATCAACTAACATTATGTACTGATGACCATTTTATATGGCCAGAACATTAAGAGATTAACAATCTCTCCCTCGGTCCAATCGGTGGATGCACTAGGAGAACCTAAAATGGAAAATCAGGAGGACAATCCACTCTCTATACTCTAGCCGATAATGGTATTAATAGAAGTGGAGGATGAATGCGAAGAATATGGCATCATCTCAATATTCTTCCATGGAGAATTCTCCCTCCTAATTCCTGAGTCACCATTAGTGGATGCTCAGGACCACCACATAAAGCAAATCGACGTTGGGTCTGGTAGAACTTTGAACGTTAGCAATGAGTTGACCGCCACACGGTTGGTATAATTAAAATATCTTCTAACCGAAAATAAATAGGAATTCACATGGGATTATGTGGATATGAAAGGAATCAACCTGGAGGTGTGCACTCACCGTATCTATCTGGAAGAACAATCAACCCCCATTAGAAAGCCATAGAGAAGGATGAACCCAACCATGAAGGAAATTTTCAAGGCTGAGCTATAGAAGATCCTGATGACGAGATTCATCTACCTAATCTTTGAAAGTGAATGGGTATCACCACTCATGGTGGTCCCTAAGAAAAATTGGAAATGGAGGATCTGTGTTGACTATAGATCTCTGAATAAGGTGACTAAAAGGGACCATTTTCCACTTCCTTTCATTGACCAAGTGCTAGACACATTATCCAAAAGGAAATAATTTTCCTTCCTAGATGGATTTAGCAGGTACAATAAAATCTAGATCATAGAAGAAGATCAAAATAAGACAACTTTCACTTGCCCATGGGGAACATTTGCATATAGGGTGCTACCTTTCGGGTTATGCAATGCACCAGCCACCTTCCAAAAGGTAGTGCTTAGCATATTTTTAGATAATAGGTGAAGTAGTCAAAGTATATATGGATGATTTCACTATTTACAGAGAAAATTTTGAAGAAGCGATGAAAAATTTGGAACATGTACTCTAGAGGTGCAAGGAAAACAATCTTATCCCTCAACAATGAGAAATATTTTATGATGATGCAAGAAGGCATAGTGTTAGGACATCATCTCTCAGTAGAAGGGATTAAAGTGGATTGTAAGAAGACATAAGTCATCAAAGACTTACCCAACCCAAAAACTTAGAGGGAGGTAAGTAGTTTCCTCAGCTCCGTCGGGTACTATAGGTGATTTATCGCCGATTTTAGCAAAATTACCAAACTGCTACACACCCTTCTGATGAAGGACATAGAATTTATCTGGATAGATGCCTGTGAGAAGGCATTTCATACGCTGAAGGAGAAGCTAATATCTGCCCCAGTATTACAAGGCCTAAATTGGTATGTCCCATTCCACATATATTGTGACACATCCAATAATACAATTGGAGTGATCCTCGGGCAGTAGGATGGCAAAGAGTTCTATGCCATTTATTAGGTCAACAAGAACCTAGCAGGGGCTAATATTGATTACATGGTAATGGAGAAAGAGTTTCTCATAGTAGTACATGTCGTTAATAAATCCTACCACTACATTACTAGATACAAAGTATTCATCCACATGGACCATGCAGCCATTAGGTATCTGATGAGCAAACCAGCGATCAGTGGCAGGATCATTAGATGGATTTTTTTGCTACAGGAATTCAACCTTACCATAGTCGAAAAGCTTGGGAAAGACAATGTAGTCACGGACTTCCTATACAGACTAATTCTAGCAGATCACACTGATATTCTCACAATGACACTGAGGGGGGGGTGAATCAGTGTAGCTATTTAAATTCAGATCTAAAACTCTTTAAAACTTAAGCAGGGAGAACTTAAAAATAGATAAAGAAATTAAACAAGAGAGCATTCCACAACACACGATTTAACGAGGTTCACCAGTTTTGGCTACTCCTCAAAAATTAGACTGCTTGGACTCCCATCCAAATCTAGCCTTTGCAAAGCACCAACTTTACAAACAATTTTCTAGCACCCACAGGAAGGAGCACCAACCCCTTATTTATCTGCAACAACAGAAAGGAGCACCAACCCCCTAATGCCAAGCACCAACTTGGACTTCAGTTCTAAACTGTTTCAATGACATAAAAATGCCTTCTCTTCTACAAGACCCTCACTGGTCTAATGCCCTTTAACAAGAACTGCATATACTTACAGCTCTATTTTTTATTTCTTACAGCTCTGCTATATTTTTCTCTTTCAGCTTATTCTCTCTTACAACCCTCTCTTCTGTATCTTTTTTAGCACACTTCTATCTCTATTACTGCCCTCTTTTGTATATTTTAGCACTATACCCCTTTTTTATTTTCACAGCTCCTTTTTCCTTTTATTCGGCAATCCACAACACTCATGCCTCGTGCAGAGCTCAACCCTAACCCTAACTTGCTGTACATGAAACATTCTTTTGGCTCTACTTACTGTGCTTTTGATAGCCTTAAATGCTTACTTACGGCTCTGACAGCCTTAACTGCCCACTTTATGGCTCTGACAGCATTTTCTACGCTTTGACAGTATATCCGCCGTTCTGACAGATTTATCTTCTCATTTACGGCTCTGACCGTCTTATCTGCTCATTTACGGCTCTAACAGCCTTTTATGTTCTCTTATAGCTCTGACAGTAGAACCACCACTCTGACAGCCTTTTTGTCTTCTTCTCGGCCTGCATGCGCAAAAACACAACATGTCGCGATATCGCGACACTTTTTGCCTTCGTACACTCTACTTGGCTTGCACCAGTGAAAACATGACATGTCACGAAATCGTGACACTTTTCGCTTCCTTGCACTCTTCTCGGCATGCACCAGTGAAAACATGACATGTCACGAAATCGTGACACTTTTCGCTTCCTTGCACTCTTCTTGGCATGCATCCGCGAAAACATGACATGTCGCGAAATCGTGACACTTTTGCTGCCTTGTGCCTTTCTCTGCATTTCGCCCACGAAAATGGAACATGTCACGAAATCGTGACACTTTCACTGCCTTGTGCCTTTCTCTGCCTTTCGCCCATGAAAACGGAACATGTCACGAAATCGTGACACTTTCGCTGCCTTGCTTCATTGTTCGGCTTGCACTAGCGAAAACATGACATGTCGCGATATCGTGACACTTTTCGCCTCCGTACACTCTCTCTCCTCTTTGGGTCGTGAAAACGTGACATGTCACGATATCGCGACATTTCTGCCTCTGAACACTCTATCTCCTTTTCGGGTTGCAAAAACGCGACATGTCGCGATATCGTGACACTTTTCCTCCTTAGCGCTTTTCTTCTCATCGGGTCGCGAAAATGCGACATGTCGCGATATCGCGACACTTTTCTTCCTTAGCACTTTTCTTCTCATCGGGTCACGAAAATGCGACATGTCGCGATATCGCGACACTTTTCTTCCTTAGCGCTTTTCTTCTCATCGGGTCACGAAAATGTGACATGTCGCGATATCGCGACACTTTTTCGTCCGTACACTCGCTCTTGCAAATTGTCATGAAATCGTGACACTTTTCTTTGCGAGCTCTTTCTTTCGAACCTGTCACGAAATCGTGACACTTTTTCATCCGTACAATCCTTCTTGCAGACTGTCACAAAATCGTGACACTTTTCCTTGCAAGCTCTTTCTCTCGAACATGTCGTGAAATCGCGACACTTTTCCTTGCAAGCTCTTTCTCTCGAACATGTCACGAAATCGTGACACTTTTCCTTGCAAGCTCTTTCTCTTGAACATGTCACGAAATCATGACAGTTTTCTTTGTGCTTTCTCTCTCTTCAAACATGTCACGATATCGCGACAGTTTTTCTAGCTTCTCATCATGTCGCGATATCGTGACAGTTTTTCTACTTGGCTTCTTTTCCTCCATTATGTCGCGATATCGTGACAGTTTTCTTGTCGCGATATCGCGACAATTTTCTTACTTGCCTTTTTCTTTGATCTTTTGAAACTGGGCCACTTATGTCTTCTTGGAAATTCACTGTACATGCTCTGACTGACCTCTGAACTCCTGTCCACTGCATCATCAATTGATCTATCTGTCTATGTTGACAACAATGACAATACTGTTTCTGCACCTTGCTCAACAATCTCCCCCTTTGGAATTGTTGGCAACACATGTGCAATTTCCTGTAATTCTTCTCCCCCTTTGACAATAATACCAAAGGGCTGTTGCAGACTCCCCCTGAGTCCATGCACAACATTCTCAGGCACACAATATTATAGTTAGCAAAAATTACAAACATGAGCAAACAGATAATCAAATATATAAATGCTCCCCCTGAGAATGTGTTCTCGATAGCTAGTCAGTTCTTGGGTAGTGTGACCACTCCCAACTTACTATGAAGGTATTCAAAAACTTCCTTGGGCAACGGTTTAGTGAAGATATCCGCTACTTGCTCTGTAGTTGGAACAAAATCCAATTTAACCTCACCTTCTGCAACTTTATCCTTCAAAAAGTGATACCGGATTGCAATATGTTTGGTGCGAGAATGCATAACCGGATTCTTTGAGATGTTAATAGCATTGGTATTATCACATTTAACTAAAATTGGCTCTTTGAAGTTAATACCAAGATCTTTCAGGGTTTGTCTCATCCATAAAATCTACGTACAACATGTTGTTGCTGCAATGTATTCTACCTCTGCTGTGGATAGAGAGACTGATTCTTGTTTCTTGTTGTGCCATGCTACCAACCTGTCTCCAAGATAGAATGCACCTCCACTGGTACTCTTTCTGTCATCTATACATCCTGCCCAATCTGCATCGGAATATGCAATAAGAGTGAAGTCCTTACCTTTTGGGTACCATAACCCATACTCCATAGTACCCTTGAGGTACCTAAAAATCCTCTTCATAGCTGTCACATGAGTCTCTTTGGGACTAGCCTAAAATCTTGCTACCATGCATATTGCCTGTAAGATATCTGGTCTGGTAGCTATCAAATACAACAGGCTTCCAATCATAGATCTGTACATGGTTTGATCTACATCTGGAGATTTGTCATCCTTGCTCAACTTGCAACTTGTTGTCATGGGAGTGCTAACAGGTTTACAATCCTCCATTGTGAACTTTTTCAGCATTTCTTTCACATATTTAACTTGAGAAATAAAAATGCCCTTTTCATTTTGGTTAACTTGCAATCCGAGGAAATATGAAAGTTCACCAATCATAGACATTTCAAATTCTTTCGCATTTTATTTGCTATGTCTCTACATGACTCATCATTGCTGCTGCCAAAAATTATATCATCTACATAAACAACAAGGACAATAAGATGGCCATTGTTTGTTTTGACATACAAGTTACTATCCACCATACCTTTCTTGAACCCTTGTTTAGTGAGATAGTTGTCTAGTCTTGCATACCATGCTCTGGGTGCCTGTTTCAAGCCATACAAAGCTTTCTTCAACTTGCAAACAAAGTTGGGATTATCACCGAGTTGAAAACCATCTGGTTGCTCAATATAAACTTCTTCTTCAAGATTTCCATTTAGAAATGCTGATTTCACGTCCATCTGATAAACTTTGAAATTCCTGTGGACTGCTAAAGCCAAAAACATTCTGATTGCCTCGAGTCTAGCCACTGGTGCAAAAGTTTCCTCAAAATCAATACCTTCAACTTGAGCATAGCCTTTACAGACCAATCTTGCTTTATTCCTTACAACCTGTCCGTCTTCATTCAATTTGTTTCGAAAAATCCATTTAGTACCGATTATGTTTTTATTTGTAGGCCTTGGTACTAACTCCCAGGTTTTGTTTTTCTCAATCTGATCTAGTTCTTCATTTATTGCCTTCATCCAACTTTCATCTGTGCTTGCTTTAGCAATATTTTTGGGCTCAATGCTGGATAATAGGGAGTAGTTACTTACTACTCTTCTTCTTGTCTTAACACCAACTGTGGGGTCCCCAATAATTTGCTCTCTAGGATGATTTTTCTGTCAGCTTCCTATTTTGAATTTATTGTTTTCTTCTACTTTTGAATCAATACTTAAATCATCTGGGTCAATTTTTTGATTCTCTTATGTTTCCTTTTCTTCATCTCCTTCAATAACTTCTTCATAAATAGGGTAGTTTTCTTCACAGCTGACTGCTCGTTTCCTATCTTCATCAAATTTAACATTGGCATTGTCTACAATTTTCTTTAGCCTTTTGTTGTAGCATTTGTAAGCTTTGCTTTTTGATGAATAGCCAACAAAAATACCTTCATCAGCTCTATCTTCAAACTTACCAAGATTATCTTCAGTTCTTTTGATGTAACACTTGTCGCCAAAGACTTTGAAGTATTTTGTTGTTGCCTTCTTGTCGAACCATAGCTCATAAGGGGTTTTGCTTTCATGCGTCCTCAACATGCACCTATTTTGGATATAAACTGCAGTATGGACTGCCTCTTTCCAAAATCTGTCTACAATTTTGCTCTCAGTCAACATCGTCCATGCCATTTCCTACATAGTTCTGTTCTTTCTTTCTACAACACCATTCTGCTGAGGTGTCCTTGCTACTGAAAATTGTCTTTTGATCCCATATTTTTGATAGTATTCTGCAAACTCCTCTGAGATGAACTCTCCTCCTCTATCTGATCTTAAGCATTTGATCCTCTTTCCTGTTTCATTCTCAACTTTGTTTTTGAAAGTCTTGAACATTTCAAAAGCTTCAGATTTCTGCTTCAAAAAGAATATCCAGGTCATTCTGGAATAGTCATCTATGCACAACATAAAGTATTTGTCACCATTTATACTTTGTGTTCTCATGGGTCCACATAAATCAGTATGTATTAGTTCTAAAGGTTTTCTGGTAAAGTACTCCTTTGATTTAAATGTGGCTCTAGTTTGCTTCCCCTTTTGGCATGAAGCACAAATACTATTTAGTGGTTTGCCAATGGAGGGTATATCTCTTATTGCCCTTTTTGAGCTTATTTTTACCAAATTGTCAAAGCTGATATGACCGAGCCTCTTGTGCCACAACCAATTTTCATCTTCCTATCCAATCAAGCATGCTCCTTCTAAAGTCTCTGAGAGAGTATACAGGTTTCTAGAAGTCCTTGATCCAGTAGCAATCAACTTCCCACTATTAGCTTTTCTCACTTCACAACCCTGCTTCTTAAAAATTACTTCATGACCTCTATCACAGATTTGACTTACGCTGAGCAAGTTATGCTTCAGACCAATCACAAACAAGACTTCTTTTGATTTGATCTTTCCATCACTGATCTTGACTGATCCTTTGCCAACTATCTTTGCTCCATCATTATTTCCAAATTTCACAGAACCACCTTCGTAATTCTGTAACTTCTCAAATTTTTGCTTGTCACCTGTCATGTGACTGGAGCATCCACTATCAAGTATCCATGGTGCATATTTGTTCTGTGCTTTAAAAGTAGTCTAAACAATCAAAGATTCCTTTTCTTCCTGGAGTTTCTCCTTTTCTTTCTGGAGTTTCTCCTTTTCTTTCCATTCTGGTTTGATAGCAGTTTTGGCTACTTGTTTTGCCTTTCCCATTTCATTAGCTTGTGCCTATTTTTCAGGAAATTTTTTGTTTTGTTTCAATCCATTTGGTTGAGATTTTCTACCCTGATATTTATTTTTTGCAAAAGTGCTTCTACAGTTTCTTGCAATGTGTCCAAAATTATGACAGTTATAACATTCTACTGCATAATCCATCAATGGTGAAAAGACATTTCTACTGGTGAAATTCCTTTGTGCTACATTATAACCGCAATCTGAAATCTTATGACCATAAGCATTGCATTTAAAACAATAACCGGAAAAGGAATGATTAAACCTGGGTGAAGGTCTTTGCCATTTTGAAGTAGGAGCCATGAATCTTCTCCTTCTTGGATGTGTGACTTTTGTGAATCCATCTTTGTCAGTACTCCTCTTGAGTCTGGCATTATTGCTTTCTTTGGCATGATTTGTTTTTTCTTGATCAACCCTGATCTTATCTTCTTTCTTTATGGGTTCTACATTTATGGCCTTTGATCCCTTTGATGATTCTCCTTCATCGAAGCCCAAACCAAATTTGATGCCAGAAGGCCTTTGGTTATTTATAATTTTATCCAACTTTACAGAACTTTCTTCAAACTTATGATAACAACTCAATTTTTGATTCATCTCCTCTAGCTGCATCCTTAACCTAACAATGTCTTCTTCTAGCTTGTTGCACTCATCTATTTTTATGGTTAATTGTACTTTGAGAACTTCAGACATTTTCTTAAATTCGTCTGTCTGTACTTTCAAGCTATTTATTATTTCATTGGCATCCTCAAGCTTTCTTGAAACCTTTTTATTCTTTTTCTTTTTTGTGCTCAGCTCTTTAAGTGTAGCAACCAACTCACCTTCCAGATATACTTCAGCCTCATCCTTAGGTTTTTCATTACATTCCTATTTTTCCTCTATTTTTCTTTCTTCAAATGCCATGAACAGAGCTTCACCTACTTCTTCTTCAGAATCCTCATCAGAGCAGTCTTCAGAAGAGCTGACATTCTTGGATATGAAACTTTTCTTCTTGAAGTTGTTTTTTCTAAAATGTGGTTTCTTCTTCCAAGTCACTTCTTTCTTGGTGTGACCCTTCATCATTTTTGTTTTTCTCATTCATTGGACATTTAGTTGCAAAGTGCCCGACACCTCCACAGTTGAAGCACTTAAACGGTAACTTTCCTCTGTACTTTCCTTTTCCCTTTATTAGTTTCCTAACAAAGTTTGCTTTTGTTTCATCTGAAGACTCTTCTTCCTCAGATTCTTGTTTAGCTTTTATATTTTTGTGTGCTTTAAAAGCAGCTTCTCTTTCTGAGGGCTTAGTTTGTCCTATTCTCATTTCGTATGCAGTTAAAGAACCATGCATTTCATCCATGCTAAAAGTATTTAGATCTTTAGCTTCTTCTATAGCAGAAACTTTAGAATCAAATCTTTTGTGAAGAGTTCTTAGTACCTTTTTCACGATGACCGCATCTTCCATTTCCTCATCGAGTCCTCTAATCGCATTAATGATTCCATTGACTCTCAGCATATAGGCCTCTATGTTCTCATCGTCATTCATTTTTAATGCTTCGAACTGAGCTCGATGTGTTTGTAGCTTGGCTTCCTTGATCTTGTCGTCTCCTTCATGAATGCTCTATAGTTTGTCCCACATGTCTTTTGTCGTTTTATAGCTCATGATCCTTATCAGTTCACTGTCTACTAACCCACACATTATAGCATTCTTTGCTTTAGAGTTATTCTCAAACTTTTTCTTCTCAACAGCATCTGTTGGAGGAGTAGAGGGTATTGTGTATCCACTGTCTACCGACTCCCAAATGTCATATCCCAAAGCACACAGATATGTCTGCATCCCGAGTCTCTAGAAAGAGTAATTAGTTCCATTGAACAAAGGAGCTTTGTTGGATGAAAATCCTTCACCATCGGCCATTGTGTTTCTTCCAAGATCACCTTAGCTGATTGAGCTTGTTCAGGAACCTTGCTCTGATACCAATTGATATTCTCACAATGACACTAAGAGGGGGGGTGAATCAGTGTAGCTATTTAAATTCAGATCTACAACTCTTTAAAACTTAAGTAGGGAGAACTTAAAAATAGATAAAGTAATTAAACAAGAGAGCATTCCACAACACACGATTTAACGAGGTTCACCAGTTTTGGCTACTCCTCAAAAATTAGACTGCTTGGACTCCCATCCAAATCTAGCCTTTGCAAAGCACCAACTTTACAAACAATTTTCTAGCACCCACAGGAAGGAGCACCAACCCCTTATTTATCTGTAGCAACAGAAAGGAGCACCAACCCCCTAATGCCAAGCACCAACTTGGACTTCAGTTCTAAACTGTTTCAATGACATAAAAATGCATGTCGTGAAATCGTGACACATTCGCCTCCGTACACTCTCTCGCCTCTTCGGGTCACGAAAACCTGACATGTCATGAAATCGTGACACTTTTTCTCCTTGGTGCTTTTCTTCCCTTCGAGTCACGAAAACCTGACATGTCGCGATATCACGACACTTTTTCTCCTTGGCGCTTTCTCTTCGAACCTGTCACGAAATCGTGACACTTTTTTGTCCGTACAATCCTTCTTGCAAATTGTCACGATATCGTGACACTTTTCCTTGCGAGCTCTTTCTCTCGAACCTATCACGAAATCATGACACTTTTTCGTTCGTACCATCCTTCTTGCAAATTGTCGCGATATCATGACACTTTTCCTTGTGAGCTCTTTCTCTCGAACCTGTCACGAAATCGTGACACTTTTTCATCCGTACCATCCTTCTTGCAAAATGTCACGAAATTGTGACACCTTTTTCTCTCTCCTCTTTCTCTTCGCTTTGGACCGTGAAAATGAAACATGTCACGAAATCATGACATCTTTTTCTCTCTCCTCTTTCTCTTCGCTTTGGACCGTGAAAATGAAACATGTCGCGAAATCGTAACATCTTTTTCTCTCTCCTCTTTCTCTTCGCTTTGGCCCATGAAAATGAAACATGTCACGAAATCGCGACATCTTTTTCTCTCTCCTCTTTCTCTTTGCTTTGGCCCATAAAAATGAAACATGTCACGAAATCGCGACATCTTTTTCTCTCTCCTCTTTCTCTTTGCTTTGGCCCACGAAAATGGAACATGTCACGAAATCGCGACACCTTTTTCTCTCTCCTCTTTCTTTTTGCTTTGGCCCGCGAAAATGGAACATGTCACGAAATCGCGACACCTTTTTCTCTCTCCTATTTTTCTTCAAACATGTCGCGATATCGCGATAGTTTTTCTTTCTTGCCAACATGTCGCGATATCGCGATAGTTTTCTTACTTGTCTTTTTCTTTGATCTTTTGAATATGGGCCACTTCTATCTTCTTGGATATTCACTTTACATGCTCTGACTGACCTCTGAACTCCTGTCCACTGCATCAACTGATCTATCTATTTGTGTTGACAACAATGACAATACTATTTTTGCACCTTGCTCAACAATCTCCCCCTTTGGAATTGTTGGCAACACATGTGCAATTTCCTGTAATTCTTCTCCCCCTTTGACAATAATACCAAAGGGCTGCTGCAGACTCCCCCTGAGTCTATGCACAACATTCTCAGGCAAAAACTATTACAGTTAGTAAAAATCAAGAATATGAGCAAAGATATAAACACATACATGAATGCTCCCCCTAAGAATGTGGTCCCGATATCTAGTCAATTTTTGGGAAACGTGACCACGCCCAACTTACTCCGAAGGTACTCAAAAACTTCTTTGGGCAATGGTTTTGTGAAGATATCTGCTACTTGCTCTATAGTTGGAACAAAGTCCAATTTAACCTCACCTTTCGCAACTTTATCCTTCAAGAAGTGATACCGGATTGCAATATGTTTGGTTCGAGAATGCATAACCGGATTCTTCGAGATGTTAATAGCACTGGTGTTATCACATTTAACTAAAATTGGCTCTTTGAAGTGAATACCAAGATCTTTCAGGGTTTGTCTCATCCATAAAATCTATGTACAACATGTTGTTGCTGCAATGTATTCTGCCTCTGCTGTGGATAGAGAGACTGATTCTTGTTTCTTGTTGTGCCATGCTACCAACCTTTCTCCAAGATAGAATGCACCTCCACTGGTACTCTTTCTATCATCTATACATCCTGCCCAATCTGCATCAGAATATGCAATAAGAGTGAAGTCCTTACCTTTTGGGTACCATAACCCATACTCCATAGTACCCTTGAGGTACCTAAAAATCCTCTTCATAGCTGTCACATGAGTCTCTTTGGGACTAGCCTGAAATCTTGCTACCATGCATACCGCCCGTAAGATATCTGGTCTGGTAGCTGTCAAATACAAAAGACTTCCAATCATAGATCTGTACATGGTTTGATCAACATCTGGAGATTTGTCATCCTTGCTCAACTTGCAACCTGTCGTCATGGGAGTGCTAACAAGTTTACTATCCTCCATTGTGAACTTTTTCAGCATTTCTTTCACATATTTAACTTGAGAGATAAAAATGCCCTTTTCATTTTGATTGACTTGCAGTTCGAGGAAATATGAAAGTTCACCAATCATCGACATTTCAAATTCTTTCTTCATTTTATTTGCTATGTCTCTACATGACTTATCATTGTTGCTGCCAAAAATGATATCATCTACATAAACAACAAGGACAATAAGATGGCCATTCTCTATTTTGACATATAGATTGTTGTCCACCATACCTTTCTTGAACCCCTGTTGAATAAGATAGTTATCCAGCCTTGCATACCATGCTCTGGGTGCCTGTTTCAAGCCATACAAAGCTTTCTTCAACTTGCAAACAAAGTTGGGATTATCATCGAGTTGGAAACCATCTGGCTGCTCAATGTAAACCTCTTCTTCCAGTTTTCCATTTAGAAATGTTGATTTCACGTCCATTTGATATACTTTGAAATTTTTATGAACTGCTAAAGCTAGAAACATTCTGATTGCCTCTAGTCTAGCTACTGGTGCAAAGGTTTCCTCAAAATCAATACCTTCAACCTGTGCATAGCCTTTACAAACTAGTCTTGCTTTATTCCTTACAACTTGTCCATCTTCGTTCAATTTGTTTCGAAAAATCCATTTAGTACCGATTATATTTTTATTTTTCGGCCTTGGTACTAACTCCCAAGTTTTGTTTTTCTCAATCTGATCTAGTTCTTCATTAATTGCCTTCATCCAACTTTCATCTGTGCTTGCTTCAAGCAACATTTTTGGGCTCAATGCTAGATAATAGAGAGTAGTTCCGTACTACTGCTCTTCTTGTCTATATACCAACTATGGGGTCCCCAATAATTTGTTCTCTGGGATGATTTTTTTGCCAGCTGCCTATTTTGAATTTCTTGTTTTCTTCTCCTTCAATACTTAAATCATCTGGGTCAATTTTTTTATTCTCTTCTGTTTCCTTTTCTTCATCTCCTTCAATAACTTCTTCATAAATAGGGTAGTTTTCTTGATAAGTAATTTCTCGTTCTCTACCTTCATCAACTTTAACATCGACACTCTCCACAATTTTCTTTAGCCTCTTGTTGTAGCATGTGTAGGCTTTGCTTTTTGTTGAGTAACCAAGAAAAATACCTTCGTCAGCTCTATCTTCAAACTTACCAAGATTATCTTTAGTTCGTTTGATATAACACTTGTTGTCGAACACTTTGAAGTATCTTGCTGTTGCCTTCCTGCCGAACCACAGCTCATAAGGTGTTTTGCTTTCATGCGTCCTTAACATGCACCTGTTTTGGATGTAAACTACAGTATGGACTGCCTCTTTCCAAAATCTGTCAGCTATTTTGTTCTCAGCCAACATTGTCCGTGCCATTTCTTGCACAGTCCTGTTCTTCCTTTCTACAACACCATTCTGCTAAGGTGTCCTTGTTGCTTAAAACTGTCTTCTAATCCCATATTTTTGACAGTACTCTACAAACTCCTCTGAGATAAACTCTCCTCCTCTGTCTGATCTTAAGCATTTAATTCTTTTTCCTGTTTGATTCTCAACCTATTTTTTGAAAATCTTGAACATCTCAAAGGCATCTGATTTATGCTTTAAAAATAGTACCCATGTCATCCTGGAGTAGTCATCTATGCATAGCATAAAGTATTTGTCACCATTTATGCTTTGTGTTCTCATGGGTCCACACAAATCAGTATGTATTAGTTCTAAAGGTTTGCTGGTGAAGTATTCCTTTGATTTAAATGTGGCTCTAGTTTGCTTCCCCTTTTGGCATGAAGCACAAATGCTATTTAATGGTTTGCCAATGGTGGGTATATCTCTTATTGCCTCGTTTGAGCTTATTTTTACTAGATTGTCAAAGCTGATATGACCGAGCCTCTTGTGCCACAACCAATTTTCATCTTCCTGTCCAATCAAGCATGCTCCTTCTAAAGTCTCTGAGAGAGTATATAGGTTTCCAAAAGTCCTCGATCCAATAGCTATCAACTTCCCACTGTGTGCTTTTTTGACTTCACAGCCCTACTTCTTAAAGATGACTTCATGACCTCTATCACAGATTTGACTTACGCTCAGTAAGTTGTGCTTCAAACCAATCACAAACAGAACTTCTTTGGAATTGATCTTTCCATCACTTATCTTGACTGATCCTTTGCCAACTATCTTGGCTCCATCATTATTTCCAAACTTTATATAGCCCCTTCATATTTTCGTAACTTTTCAAATTTTTGTTTATCTCTTGTCATGTGACTGGAGCATCCACTATCCAATATCCATGGTGTAGATTTGTTCTATGCTTTGAATGTTGTCTGTACAATCAAGGATTCCTTTTCTTCCTTGGGTCGCTCCTTTTCTTTCCACTCTGGTTTGACTATAGTTTTGGTCACTTGTTTAGACTTTTCTTTGTCAGTAGCCTATGCATGTTTTTTTGGGAATTTTTTGTTTTGCCTTAAACTATTTGGTTGAGATCTTCTTCCTTGATATTTATTTGTTGCATATGTGCTTCTATAGTTTCTTGCAATGTGTCCAAAGTTATGACAGTTATAGCATTCTACTGCATAATCCATCAAGGGTGAAAAGACATTTCTACTAGTGAAATTTCTTTGTCCTATATTATAAATGCAATCTGAAATCTTATGACCATAAGCATTGCATTTAAAACAATAACCAGAAAAGGAATGATTGAACCTGGGAGTTGGTCTTTGCCATTTTGTAGTAGGAGCCACAAATTTTCTTCTCCTTTGATGTGTGACGTTTGTGAATCCCTCATTGTCAGCACTCTTCTCGTGCCTGGCATTGTTGCTTTCTTTTGCATGATTCATTTTTCCTTGATCAACCTTGATCTTATCTTATTTCTTTACTGGTTCTACAGTTATGGCCTTTGATCCACTTGATGATTCTCCTTCGACAAAGCCCAAGCCAAATTTGATGCCTGTAGTCCTTTGACTATTTATAATCTTTTCAAGCTTCACAGAACTTCCTTCAAGTTTGTGATAGCAACTCAATTTTTGATTCTTTTCTTCTAGCCGCATTCTTAAAACAACAATCTCTTCTTCCAGTTTGTTGCACTCATCTATTTTCATGGTTAATTGTACTTTGAGTTCTTCAGACATTTTCTTAAATTCTTTTATCTATACTTTCAAACTGTTTATTATGTCATTCGCATCCTCAAGCTTTCTTGAGACCTTTTTATTCTTTTTCCTTTCTGTACTCAACTCTTTAAGTGCAGCAACCAACTCTCCTTCCGGATATACTTCAGCCTCATCCTTAATGTTTTTATCACCTTCCTATTTTTCTTCTGTTTTTTCTTCTTCAAATGCCATGAACAGAGCTTCACCTGTTTCTTCTTCAGAATCCTCACCTGAGCTATCTTCAGAAGAGCTGACATTCTTGGATATGAAACTTTTCCTTTTGAAGTTGCTTTTTCTAAAATTTGGTTTCTTCTTCCATTCACTTCTTTCTTGGTGTGACCCTTCATCACTTTTGGTTTTCTCATTCATTGGACATTTAGCTGCAAAGTGACCGATGCCTCCACAATTGAAGCACTTAAACTGTAACTTTCCTCTATATTTTCCTTTTCCCTTTATAAGTTTTTGAACAAAGTTAGCTTCCATTTCATCCGATGTCTCTTCATCCTCAGGTTCTTGTTCAACTTTTATATTTTTGTGTGCTTTAAAAGAAGCTTCTATGTCTATGGGCTTAGTTTGTCCTATTCTCATTTCGTATGCAGTCAAAGAACCATGCATCTCGTCCATGCTAAAATTATTTAGATATTTAGCTTCTTCTATAGCAAAAACTTTAGAATTAAATCTTTTGTGAAGAGTTCTTAGTACATTTTTCATGATGACCACATCTTCCATTTCTTCGTCGAGTCCTCTGATCGCATTAATGATTCCATTGACTCTCAGCATATAGGCCTCTATGTTCTCATCGTCATTCATTTTTAATGCTTCAAACTGAGCTCGATGCGTTTGTAGCTTGGCTTCCTTGATCTTGTTGTCTCCTTCATGAATGCTCTTCAGTTTGTCCCACATGTCTTTTGCCATTTTACAGATCATGATCCTTATCAGTTCACTATCTACTAGCCCACACATTATGGCATTCTTTGCTTTGGAGTTATTCTCAAACTTTTTCTTCTCGATAGTATCTGTTGGAGGAGTAGCGGGTATTGTGTATCCACTTTCTACTGACTCCCAAATGTCGTATCCCAATGCACACAGATATGTCTGCATCTTGAGTCTCCAGAATGAGTAATTAGTTCCATCGAACAAAGGAGCTTTGTTTGATGAGAATCCTTCACCACCTGCCATTGTGTTTCTTCCAAGATCACCTTAGCTGATTAAGCTTGTTCAGGAACCTTGCTCTGATACCAATTGATATTCTCACAATGACACTAAGAGGGGGGGGTGAATCAGTGTAGCTATTAAATTTAGATCTACAACTCTTAAAACTAAGACAAAGAGAACTTAAAAGCAGATAAAGCAATTTCAACAATAGAGCATTCCACAACACACGATATAACGAGGTTCACCAATTTGGCTACTCCTCAAAAATGACTGCTTGGACTCCAATCCAAATCCAGCCTTTGCAAAACACCAATTTTACAAACACTTTACCAACACCCACTGGAAGGAGCACCAACCCCTTATTTTTCTGCTGCAACAAATAGGAGCACCAACCCCTAATGCCAAGCACCAACTTGGACTGCAAATCTAAATTATTTCAATGACATAAGAATGCCTTCGCTTTCTACATGACCCTGACTGGTCTATAATTAATCAAACTCCACACACACTTATGGCTCTACTTATCTCTCTTTCGGCCCTCTTCTAACCTTATTTGCACAGCACTTTTTCACTCAATAGCAGCATCTTAATTCTCTATGCGACTGCCATTTTATAACCCTATTTCTCATTGAGACTCCTCGTCTTCTGTAACTTCTGTAATCTCGCATGCAACCTATTAATAGCCACTGCTGATGGTAACTCCTTTATAGCACAATATTTATTACATGCAACCTATTAATAGATCTATATTTGTTTCGGACTGTCAGTATAACCGCCGCTCAATGGTTTCACTGTGACACGGGCCCTGTAACTGCCATTCTTTACTATTCTTATTTAACTTGCATGATTTCTATCTGTAACTTCACCTGTAACTGTTGCACTAACTTTAGTTAACTCTACTTATTTTGGCTGCATGATTTTCCTCTACAACTGCCCCTATAACTATCGTTCTACTCCTGTTAACTTTACTTCGGCTTTTAGTCATGAACAACCAGCATGTCACGAAATCATGACATTTCTGCCCCTTTGACTTTTTTTGGGAGTTTGACCGTGAAAACATGACATGTCATGATATCGTGACATTTTTTGCCTCCTTGTCCTCTTCTTGGCTTGCACCCACGAAAACATGACATGTCGCAAAATCGTGACACTTTTCGCTTCCTTGCACTCTTCTTGGCTTGTACCCATGAAAACATGACATGTCGCGAAATCGTGACACTTTTCGCTTCCTTGCACTCTTCTTGGTTTGCACCCGCGAAAACACATGTCACGAAATCATGACACATTCGCCTTCGTACACTCTCTCTCCTCTTCGGGTCACGAAAACCCGACATGTCACGAAATCGTGACACTTTTTCTCCTTAGCGCTTTTCTTCCCTTCGGGTCATGAAAACCCGACATGTCGCGATATCGCGACACTTTTTCTCCTTGGCACTTTCTCTTCGAACCTGTCGCAAAATCGTGACACTTTTTCGTCCGTACAGTCCTTCTTGCAAATTGTCACGATATCACGACACTTTTCCTTGCGAGCTCTTTCTCTCGAACCTATCGCGAAATCGCGACACTTTTTTGTCCATACCATCCTTCTTGCAAATTGTCGTGATATCGTGACACTTTTCCTTGCGTGCTCTTTCTCTCGAACCTATCGTCAAATCGTGACACTTTTTCGTCTGTACCATCCTTCTTGCAAAATGTCACGAAATCGCGACACCTTTTTCTCTCTCCTCTTTCTCTTCGCTTTGGACCGCAAAAATGAAACATGTCACGAAATCGCGACATCTTTTTCTCTCTCCTCTTTCTCTTCGCTTTGGACCACGAAAATGAAACATGTCGCGAAATCGTGACATATTTTTCTCTCTCCTCTTTCTCTTTGCTTTGGCCCGCGAAAATGAAACATGTCACGAAATCATGACATCTTTTTCTCTCTCCTCTTTCTCTTTGCTTTGGCCCACGAAAATGGAACATGTCACGAAATCGTGACACATTTTTCTCTCTCCTCTTTCTCTTTGCTTTGGCCCGCAAAAATGGAACATGTCACGAAATCGCGACACCTTTTTCTCTCTCCTATTTTTCTTCAAACATGTCGCGATATCGCGATAGTTTTTCTTTCTTGCCAACATGTCGCGATATCATGACAGTTTTCTTACTTGTCTTTTTCTTTGATCTTTTGAATATGGGCCACTTCTGTCTTCTTGGATATTCACTGTACATGCTCTGATTGACCTCTGAACTCCTGTCCACTGCATCAACTGATCTATCTATCTGTGTTGACAACAATGACAATATTGTTTCTGCACCTTGCTCAACAATGTGCCTAATAAATCTTAAAAAGAATAATACCTTATATCCCTTTTTAAATTCACAAAAATAAATATTTATTAATCAACAAAACCCTTATATCTCCTTTTAATAATTTTAGAAATAAAACCTTTATGTTAACACCTCAATCCTTATTTATCATATTATTTAATTTAAAAAATCACAACACTTATTTTAATTTTCAAAATGACACCTTGCACTAACACCACAAAAAATTATTAATCCTTTTCAATAGTATGCAAATATTATAACATTAAATTTGCACCTTAGCCCTTATTTATCCTCAATCAAACTTAATAAAACAAAATTTACATACCTTTGCACTGTCACGAATAGAACCACTAACCTCAAGAATAGTAGTGCTTTCCCAAGCACTTGTAACCAGCTGCGCTACCACGACTGGTGAAACAAAAGGGGCACCCGAAGTGTATAAACCTATATCTACCTCAAACAACCATAAAATCATACAATAAAACATCAAGGGATTTTGAACCTGTGACCTCCTGTCCAACAATGTTCCACGCAAAGCCACACTTCCAGCTAGGCTATCCCAGCAGATGAAACTACCAACACCTGAAGTGATATTTGTGTTTGTCAGTCTCTGCATTAGGTTTTCGCTATCTTACTCCTCTCTTCTGTCATTTGCACTCACACAGGAATAATTCAATTGTGTGCATCATATAAAGGTGAAATATTATCACATATTTATATGCCTCCTAAAGTGCTTCGAATTGTCCAAGGTAGTCGACTCAATTTTTGCTTTAGAAATTTATCACTTCTTCAATAATGTTTGGCACCTTTTCTTTTCAAATATTTTATGGTTATAATATTTAAATCTAATATTTAAATATTTAACCTTTTAAACTATTATATTTAAATATGTCCATCCTTGGTCCCACTTTTAAATCCCTTTTTTTTATCCAAGAAACTTTTAAAACCTTTGTCCACTTCTTGTAACCCAAGCAAATTTTAAACCTACTCTTTATAATATTTAAATATGATATTTAAATATTATAATCCTTTACTTTGAGATATACCTTGCCTTGAATAATTTTCCATTGTTTGCTTTGTCCAACCTTGTAAACTTCTCATCCTTGAAGAATTTTTTTGCCTTGAATACCATGCACCCTTTGACATCAATGACAACTCAATATTTCCAACAATCTCTCCCTTTGTCATTGATGGCAACCCTAAAAACAAATTCTTCTACTACAACTGGATTCCAAATATGATCCCCTTGACAAGATGCTCCCCCTCACTGAATTCTCTCCCTTTGACATCAATGGTAAAGGGCTCCTTGGGGCTAAAAATAAGACACTTAGCACAACCCCCTCACCACGTCCTTTACTTGAGGTGATCAATTTTGAGATGGGAGTAAAACTACTCCCAAATTACAATGCTCTTCTTCTTTTTCAATTTTCTTTTTCCAAAATTTTGAAGTCATACCTTTTTGAACATTTTGACTATCCTTCTTCTTGCTTGTCTTTGGAAATTTAGGGAACATTGTTTTACACCACTTTGCTCTATGCCCATAATTATTGCAATTATAACACATGATGTTGTAGTCATTGAAAGGTGTAAATAAATTGAAGTTTATCTTGGTGAAGTCATAATAATTCTTACCATGAACCCTATAATGTATAAATTTATGACCAAAATTATTACATGAGAAGTAATAACCCTAGAAGAAGTATCCATATTACCTTGGAGGATATGGTTGCATGATTATTTCTTTGTGTTTTATGTGCTGGTCCATGTTTCTTGATGGTGCATTGTTTTATTTCTCATTGATGTTTCCACTTCTCAACTCATCAGTACAGGTCTTAGATTCTTCTTCAAATACCTTCTTTGATGCTTCTATTTCTTTTGAGCTTGACTCCTCTTTTTGTACTTCTTGAAATTTCTCAAAGCCAAGTCTGATATTCATAAATGGAGATATTTGTATTTTGATAATATCATCTAAATATTTTGAGCTTTTTCTAAAATGACATATCTTATTATTAAATTTTTCAAGTCCCTTCCTTAGAATGTCAGCTTCATGTTCTAGTATTTCACATTCTAGCTCTTTTGCCTTTAACTGTTCAGCCATACCTTCTTCAACTTTCCTTACCTCTTCAACCTTAACTTTTAAGTCAGTGAGATATTATAGAAGCTTTGCCTTTGTTTTCTCATCCTCTTGTACTTGAGCCTTCAATATTAAGTTCTCCCTTTTTAATTATTCAAGATCAATAACAAGTTCCTCTTCCATATCAATTGTGGCTTCCTCTTCATATTCTGAAACTTTCTCTTCTTCTTGGTCTTCATTAACAGGGGCAACTTCTTTTTATTTTTCTTGGTCTTTGACAATAGGTGCATATTCTTTCTCTTATACTTGGTTTTTGATAATGGGAGCATCTTCTTTATCTTCTATGGCTAAAAATATAATTTCTTCTTTTTCACTATTGAAGAGAATTTCATTATTATCACTGGAAGCACTGCTTGCTTCTTCAACATAAAAAATTTCTTGTGCCTTTGAAATATCTTCTTATCATGTTTGCCTTAAAAATGCTTGTTTTTATTTTCATGATAGAATTTTATTTATTTCTTTTTCTTGTATTCTTTTTCTTCATCACTGCTACTATTTCTAGCTTTTGGACAATTAGATGTATAGTGACCAATGTTTCCACAACTAAATAATTTATGTTTTCTTGGATCCTTCTTATTTATTCTCACAAAGTTAGCCAATTCTTCAATGCTACTATTTTCATATTGTAGATAATTAGTTGCATAGTGACCAATGTTACCACAACTAAAACATTTGTGTTTTCTTGGATCCTTCTTATTTCTTCTCTCAAAGTTAGTCTCTTATCCATTTCTTGATTATTTACTTGATTATGGTTCTTTATTCTTTACCATTTGTGTTCCTGTAATATCTTCCTTAAAGCTATTAGGATTTCATGATGGAACCCACTTTGATACCAATTGAAGAACACAAGCTTATACTGAGAGGGGGTGAATAATATAAGATAAAACTTTTATTTTTTTTCCAAAGTAGTAACTTCAATTATTATCAATTGTAATAATGAAATAATGCACAAATAACCACACACATAAGAGACACAAATTTAACATGGTTCACCCAATGTGGGTTACATCCACGAAGAAATATTTCTTATAAATTTTCTCAAAAATTTTTGTTGGAACCAATTCCCTATTACAATGTTTGTGGGACTCTATCCACTAGAGACACCTGTCCCCTCTAACAATTTCATGGACCCCAATCCACAAGAGACACCAATCCCCTCTACTATGGTTTGTGGACCTCAATCTACTCTACTTTATTTCATGGACCCCAATCCACAAGAGACAAAAATCCCCTCTACTTTGGTCTGCTCCAAATCCTGCTCATAACTATGCTCAATTCTGCTCCAAACCTACTCACAACTTTGCTCAAATCGTCTCACAAAAAACTTGCTCACAAAAACCTACTCAATTTTTCTCATAAAACCTACTCAAATATGCTCACAAATCCTTCTTAAATTAGCTCATAAAACCTGCTCAAATCTTCTCACAAATCCTGCTCAAAAGGCCTACTCGAATCTACTACAAAAATTGCTCAAATTTACTCACACAAACTACTCAATCATGCTCACAAATTTTGCTCAATATTTCTCAAATATTGCATACAAAAAATGCTCATATCTTTCCAAATATCACATACAAAAAATGCTCATATCTTTCCCAAATATTGCATACAAAAAATGCTCATATCTTTCCAAATCTTGCATACAAACAATGCTCATATCTTTCCCAAATCTTGCATACAAACAATGCTCATATATTTCCCAAATATCGCATACAAAAAATGCTCATATCTTTCCCAAATCTCACATACAAACAATACTCATAACTTTTCAAATATTTTTTTCTCTACTATAGCAATTTAGACATATTCTACCCATAATTATTTTTTTTCATGAACATATAGAAAATGATATGCATTACAAATACCCAATATGTTCTTTCACATTCATTAATTTTTTTTCTTTCTCATGTCTCACATTCATTACATTGAAGGATACTTTTTAAACTTAGCACTTGACAACTGATATTGTAATATCCTTTTCTTCAATGAATCCTTTCATACTATATTTGTACTTTTTGACACTTTGATTTTCTTTACAACACTCTTTCTCTTTATGTGAGACTATTCTATTTTTCTTACTTCCACATTATCTTTAAAATCAATCATGAACAATACACATAGTTGCTTACAAATTTGATCTATAACTCTTGCACATTCACTCTCTTCTTTCAATCAAAACCAATGCACATCTAATCATTCCTTATACCTCCAACCACATGACAACAAAATATTTTCTTTGACCACAACACTTTTAGAAATGAATTAAATCACCATACCTCTAAATCTACCTCAATGATTATGATGAGCTTTCCAAACCTGTCTTTACAAAAATAAGTTTCTTTTCTTTTGCCACTTCAAAATTAGTTAGCAAATCTATTTTTCTTGAATATATGTCAAATCATTCACATTTAAAAACCCTTGTCAAAAATGTGCATAATAAAGCTTAAAAAGAATAATATCTGATATCCCTTTTTAAATTCTTAAAAATAAAGCTTTATTAATCAACAAAACCCTTATATCTCCTTTTAATAATTTTTAGAAATAAAACCTTTATGTTAACACCTCAATCCTTATTTCTTCTATTATTTAAATTTTAGAAATCACAACACTTATATTAATTTTTAGAATGACACCTTGCACTAACACCACAAAACCTTATTTCTCCTTTTCACTAGTATGTAAAAATTATAACATTAAATTTGCACCTTAGCCCTTATTTATACTTAATCAAACTTAATAAAACAAAATTTATATACCTTTGCACTACCGCGAATCAAACCACTAACCTCGATAACAGTAGCGCTTTCCCAAGCGCTTGTAACCAGCTGCGCTACCATGAATGGTAAAACAAAAGGGGCACCCGAAGTATATAAACATGTCTCTACCTCAAACAACCATTAAATCACATAGTAAAATGATATCGAGGGGTTTTGACCCCATGGCCTCCTATCCAACAACGTTCCACGTAAAGCCACACTGCCAAATGGGCTATCCCAATAGACAAAACTAAGAGCGTCTAGAGTGATATTTGTGTTTGTCAATCTCTACCCTAGGTTTTTGCTATCTTAATCCTCTCTTATTTCATTCACACTCAAGTAGGAATACTTCGATTTCGTGTATCATATAAAGGTGAAATAATATCACATATTTATATGCCTCCTAAAGTTCTTTGAATTGTCCAAGGTAGTCAACACTCAATTTTTGCTTTAAAAAAATATCATGTCTTTAATAATGTTTGGCACATTTTATTTTAAAATATTTTATGGTTATTATATTTAAATCTAAGATTTAAATATTTAACCTTTTAAACTCTTATATTTAAATATGTCCATCCTTGGTCTCACTTTTAAATCCTTTTTTTTTACCCAAGCAACTTTTTAAACCTTTGTCCACTTGTAATATTTAAATCTTTTATCCCAAGCAAATTTTAAACCTACTCTTTATAATATTTAAAAATTATAATCATTTACTTTAATATATACCTTACCTTGAATAATTATCCATTGTTGCTTTGTCCAACCTTGTAAACTTCTCATCCTTGAAGAATATTTCTACCTTAAATACCATGCACCCTTTGACATCAATGACAACTCAATATTCCAACAAGACCTTCCTAGCAAGGATGAAGAAGGACAGGTAGACTTGAATGATATCAACTTCACATAGTCGACAGGTGAATTGTATCGAAAATGGTGGAATGAATATGATGAAGATCACTCATTTAAGATAACATTAACTCAAGCATGAGTTAGTGTTTTGGCATGAGTACCTCCACTGGACAAGATTTTATTTAATGATTTCTTGTTGTAGATGGTGCAATATTATGATGCTAGTACAAATTGTACCATTGTCAGGATAGAGAATTGACATCTGAAGGTGGAGTTCTCAACTACTAATTTTTGGAGAACATTTGGGTTGCCAAAGGAAGGGCTCCCATTTAAGAAAGTTCATGTGGATCCCATTGAAGACCATGGGTTAATTATGAAGTTTACATCATTTGAGTATCCATCATCCACTAAGTATTTTAGTCTTAGAGGGTTAGGGATTAAGAAGAGTGTGTTGAAGACCAAGGATCTTATGTGTGTTATGAATGTAGTCATGTCTCTACTATCAAGAGAGGTATGGTATTTAAAAATTATAATATGAATGGCACAATATGTGGAGGGAATCACCCAGGGAGTGCAGTATGGCTAGGATACATACTTAAATCAATGGATTCAATGGTTGTTGCAGAGGATAAGGAAAAAAATTTCAATGATATTCCATGCAATCATTGTCATGTTGGATGTAGTTTCTTAGGTAGGCATCTCATTCTATGAGTTAACAACTCCATGAGACCTAATGAAGGATTAGCCTTCTATAATAAAATGGGCAAAGACATTCCCAATCCATAAAGCCACTCTAAAAAATATTGAATTAGAAGAAGCACATAAGAAGACCAAAACCCACATAGGCTAAAGAGACTAAGACTTCAGAGAAATAAATAATAGGCACTTGGATAAAGGTTGTAATAGTAGCCACTATCTCATAAGGAGGAGGAAGCAGTAGCACCACCACCAAGTCTAGTGTGAACATGAAAGCAATGGGAGAGCTGAATGCAAGAAAAATATCCTATATAAAGTGAAAAATTACAAATAATGCTCACAAATACAATAGAGGAAATACACTTGGGACTGGAGGTATTGGAGTTAGAAAATATCAATGTGCCCATGGAAGTAAACTAGTTAGGAAAAGCAATGGGATCTCTTGCATTGATCGATGCCAACAAGTTTGAAATATTTGAGGCATTCAAGCAATACCTAGATAGAATGGTAACACCACCATGAACAAAAACAACAAAAGTTATGGTGGACCCACCAAAAGATAAAAAGGAGAATATGAAGCTAAAATTATGGATCTTCATGAGAGGTGGAAATAATAAACAGATGGAAGGAAATATGATACAATAATAGGAGTGATCTAATCTGGTACCTACAATAATGATTGAAGAATAGCTAAAGCCACAAGAAGAAGAGCAACTATATCCACAAGAGAAAGTCCAGTGCCTAAACAAGAATAATAGTTGGATAATAAAGTTATTGATGTTGACAAGATTAGATCAGAGGAAGAGGACCACAAAGCACGAACTATAGCTCAAATTTCATTATAGTAAGAGACTATGATAGGTCCTATTAAGTAAATTGGTGAAATATCACTTTCAAATGAGGAAGAGGAGGAAAATACTCACACACAAGAGATGGATCACACACTTTGGACAAGATTTTTGCTCAAAGTACCACAATTCAAAATTTTGGATGGAGAAGGAGAAGATACAAATGAACAAGTGGACCATTTATTGGAGCAGATTTGTAAAAATATTTTGAGTACCCAATTGCATTTTTGCATAGGTTGTATAGGATAGCTAAATTAGTGGAGGAAAATGAAGAAGGTCATGGAGTGGGTTTGTAGTGAAGATCGAACAAGGAGCATAGCATAGATACATGCACAAAACCCATGGCAGTTACCGAGAGGAGAGGTAATAAATATTTTAGGACTTGATGATTTGTTGGAAGGGATGAAGACAAACTACAAAGCACACCTATGAGTATATCTATATTTGGATAAAACTTAGAGGTATCCATTAAAACACCCAACATAGAATACCAGAGGGCCTCACCGGAATTGACCTTCATTTTCTAAAAATTTAATTTACTAACACATTGGATTGAATGACTTAGCTTGGGACTTGAATAAATCTATCAAGCTAAGGAAGCTTAGCAAGAAGAAGCATAAGTGACTAAGAAAAAAATTGTTGTAATTGAAGAAGAATTGGAATACGACAAGAAAGAAGTCGAGGAAAAGTTGAAGTAGGTGGAAACAAAAATGTTGAGTATACAACAAGCCTATGAGGATAAGCTACAGTCAAAAGAAAATGAAAAACAACTTATGATCTATGAAATGGAAGAATAGAAGAAACAAATACAGGAACGAGATGAGTTTTTATAGTAGTATGTTGCACATATTAAATAGCAAGAGGATCAATTGAGTTTGAAAAACCAATAACTCAAGCAACAAGCATAAAAGTTGGCAACCCATATGGAGCAATTAACAAAGAACAAAGATCAGTTAAAGATGTATGATGGGAAACTATAACTAAAGGACCATAAAATTGAGGAAATAGAAAAATATGCTAACCTCTACAATAAAATAATTATGGACCATAAGGTTATGCTTCAAGTCAAATAAGAACTTCAATATGCCCACCAATCTAAATTATAGTAAAGGGATTGAGTGATTACCAAGAAAAATACGGAGCTTGCTATAGCTATTCAGATAGAATTTGATGCAGGAGCATCCAATGGAAAGCAAAAATACCACAAAGAAGAGAAATTGTCGCGATATCACGACATGTTGGCAAAGAGAGAAAAGTGTCGCGATATCGTGACATGTCGCATTTTCGTGACCAAAAGAGGAGAAAGAGAGCAAGGGAGAAAAATTTCGTGATATCGCGACATGTCGCATTATCACGACCAAAGGGCGAGAGAAGGAGCAAGAGAGAAAAATGTCGTGATATTGTGACATGTCGCATTATCGCGACCAAAGAACGAGAGAAGGAGCAAGAGAGAAAAATGTCACGATATCACATGTCGCATTATCGCGACCAAAGGACGAGAGAAAGAGTAAGAGAGAAAAGTTTCACGATATCACGACATGTCGTATTTTTGCTACCAAAAGAGGAGAGAGAAATCAAGGGAGAAAAATGTCACGATATTGCGACATGTCGCATTTTCGCGACCATAAGAGGAGAGAGAAAACAAGGGAGAAAAAGTGTCGTGATATCGCGACATGTCACATTTTTGCGACGAAAAGGCAAGAGAAGGATCCAGAGAGAAAAAGTGTCGCGATATCATGACATGTCACATTTTTGCAATGAAAAGGCAAGAGATGGAGCCAGAGAGAAAAAATTGTCACGATATCGCGACATGTCACATTTTCACGATGAAAAGGCAAGAGAAGGAGCCAAAGAGAAAAAGTGTCGCGATATCATGACATGTCGCATTTTTGTGACTAGAAGAGAAGAGAAAGAGGAAGAGAGGAAAAGTGTCGTGATATCATGAAATGTCGCATTTATGCGACTAGAAAAGAAGAGAAAGAGGAAGAGAGGAAAAGTGTTGCGATATCGCGACATGTCACATTTTCATGACTAGAAGAGAAGAGAAAGCAGAAGTGAGGAAAAGTGTCACGATATCACGACATGTCACATTTTCATGACTAGAAGAGAAGAGAGAGAGTAAGAAGGAAGAAGTGTCACGATATCGCAACATGCTGCATTTTCAGGGGGCCATTACAGAGTGACAGTGTGACAGTTAACGGAAGTCAGACGGTGGTTACAGGGGCCGTTACAATGTAGCTGAAATAACAAATATGAAAGTGAATGGAGGTCAGACGATGGTTATAGGGACCATTACGGAGTGGATTTATCGAGCGGTGGTTATACTAAACGTCATTAGACGAAGACCAAGAGTCTAGGAAGGAAAACATTTCGAAATCCAAAACAACAAAGATGCACGAGAATGTGAAACGAAAGGCATTGGGGAAGTGAAACGAAGGGCCACCAGATGGAAGACAAAGAGTCATGCCAAAAAGTTTAAAATGGGAAGCAAAGGCATGCACAAGGGGTTGGAAAATGGTCATAGGCAGGGTTGCAGATTCGAAGGCACGAGGGCCATTTTGGACCTGCTTGGGTTGTTTTTCTTCCATAGAGAGCTTAAGGTTCCTAAGTGTGTAAACAGACCATCAAAAGTGAGGCAGTTTACACCAAGATCTATGGGGTCAAAAAAAGACTATGAAATGGAGTTGTAGACGAGAAGGCACAAGGGCCATTCTGAACCTATTTGGCTATTTTTCTTCCAGAGAGAACTTAGGGTTCCTGAGTGTGTAAACAGATCGTCGAACATGAGGCAATTTACACCAAGATCCATGGGGTCAAAAAAATGGGAAACAAAGTTGTAGACAAGAAGGCAAGAGGGCCATGCTGGACCTATTTTGGGTTGTGTCTTTTCTTCCAGGAGGGGGGTTAGAAATTGTAAAAAAAAAATATATACTGAAAGCTAAGGCTGTAGATATTTTCTGTAAATTTTTCCAAGTTTGTTTTAATGAGAATTGGTTAATGTATTTTTGTAATTTTTTAGTCTCCATCAAGTGGTATCAGAGCAGGAGTTCCTAAGTGTGTAAACAGATCACCGGACGTGAGACATTTTACACTAGGATCTATGGCTAAGGTTCCTGAGTGTGTGAGTAGATCACCGAAAGTGAGGCAACTTGCACTAGGATCTATGGAAGGGTTGTGAGAAGAGAGAGCAGAAGTTCTTGAGTGCATAAACAGATCATCGAACATGAGGTAGTTTGCACCAGGAGCTGTGGAAAGGGTTGATTAGAGAGAGTTTGAGTCCCTGTGCAGTACCTGTAGTACTAGCATTGAAGAAGGTGATAGAACAATACATAAGTGAAGGTCACTTCTCAATCCACCTCGGTTGTCTGATGCAGGAGCATCCAACAGAAAGTAAAAATACCGCAAAGAAGAGAAACTATCGCGATATCACGACATGTTTGCAAAGAGAGAAAAGTGTCACGATATCATGACATGTCGCATTTTCGTGACCAAAAGAGGAGAGAGAGAGAGCAAGGGAGAAAAATTTCACGATATCGTGACATGTCGCATTATCGCAACCAAAGGACGAGAGAAAGAGCAAGAGAGAAAAGTGTCACGATATCGTGACATGTTGCATTTTCGTGACCAAAAGAGGAGAGAGAAAGCAAGGGAGAAAAGTGTCGCGATATCGCGACATGTCGCATTTTTGCGACCAAAAGAGGAGAGAGAAAGCAAGGGAGAAAAAGTGTCACGATATCGTGACATGTCGCATTTTTGCGACGAAAAGGCAAGAGAAGGAGACAGAGAGAAAAAGTGTCGCGATATCATGACATGTCGCATTTTCGTGACGAAAAGGCAATAGAAGGAGCTAGAGAGAAAAAAGTGTTGCGATATCGCGACATGTCGCATTTTTGCGATGAAAAGGCAAGAGAAGGATCCAGAGAGAAAAAGTGTCACGATATCCCGACATGTCGCATTTTTGCAACTAGAAGAGAAGAGAAAGAGGAAGAGATGAAAAGTTTCACGATATCACGACATGTCGCATTTGCACGACATGAAGAGAAGAGAAAGAGGAAGAGAGGAAAAGTGTCGTGATATCGCGACATGTCGCATTTTCACGACTAGAAGAGAAGAGAAAGCGAAAGAGAGGAAAAGTGTCACGATATCGCGACATGTCACATTTTCATGACTAGAAGAGAAGGGAGAGAGTAAGAAGGAAGAAGTGTCGTGATATCGCGACATGCTGCATTTTCAGGGGGCCATTATAGAGTGACAGTGTGACAGTTAATGGAAGTCAGACGGCGGTTACAAGGGTCGTTACAGTGTAGCTAAAATAACAAATATGACAGTGAATGGAGGTCAGACGGTGGTTACAGGGACCATTACGGAGTGGAGTCATCGAGCGGTGGTTATATTGAACGTCATCAGATGAAGACCAAGAGTCGAGAAGGAAAACATTTCAAAATCCAAAACAACAAAGAGGAACGGGAAAGCGAAACGAAAGGCATTGGGGAAGTGAAACGAAGGGCCACCAAATGGAAGACGAAGAGTCACACCAAAAATTTTAAAAGGGAAAGCAGAGGTGTGCACAAGGGGTTGGAAAACGACCGTAGGTAGGGTTGCAGATTCAAAGGCACGAGGGCCATTCTGGACCTACTTGGGTTGTTTTTCTTCCAAAGAGAGCTTACGGTTCCTGAGTGTGTAAACAAACCGTCGAATGTGAGGCAATTTACACCAGGATCCATAGGGTCAAAAAAAAAACTTGAATCAAAGTTGTAGATGAGAAGGCACGAGGGCCATTCTAAACCTGTTTGGCTTATTTTCTTCTAGAGAGAGCTTAGGGTTCTTGAGTGTGTAAACAGATCACCGAACATGATGCAGTTTACACTAGGATCCATGGGGTCAAAAAATTGGGGAAACAGAGTTGCAGAAGAGAAGGCAAGAGGGCCATGCTGGACCTATTTTGGGTTGTGTCTTTTCTTCCAGGAGGGGGACTGGAAATTGTAAAAAAAAAATATACTGAAAGCTAAGGCTACGACTATTTTTTGTAAATTTTTCCAAGTTTGTTTTAATGAGAATTGGTTAATGGATTTTTGCAAATTTTCAGTCTCCATCAGAATTTTCTCTGAAATAAAATCTATGCAAGGGCACAATTGAGAGGGTGAAAGATTTAATACAACTCCTGGCTTCCATAGAGGAGAAAGCCAACACATATGACCTAAAAGTTGTAGAATTCAGCAACTAAGCTAACAAGTTGTAGAGTGAATGGGCTATTCTCCAAGTTCAACTGCAAGATCTCTAGTAGGATCAGTTGGTTAAGACCAAGATAAATGCATCAGTGGGGATGCCAACTAATTTAAATGGGGGTATATGTAGGTAGCATATCCATCTCCCATAAGAAGAAGAATTGATAATATATGGATTTGCACAATTCTGGTGAAAGTATAATATTTGTCTAATTATACAATGTAGGGTAGGTATAATTGTACAATGTAGGGTTTGTTTAATTGTGTAATGTAGATAAATACATGTGAGTGCATGAAATGAAATGAAATAAAATAAGTTGTAATGTGCATGAAATGTAATTTGATGAAAATCAAATTAGAACCTTAGTAAAGCATTAATAAAATTAAATTGGCTGAGAAATTATGGGTGGTATTTGTAAATGATGTGATGCCATAGGAACTAATTTTGAATAGCGTGGACATGCATTATAAGCCCCTCCATTCAATTTTTATATTTTTTTCAATGTTATGGGTTATTGTTTAGTGTTTTCCATTGTTGTTTATTGATGAGGAGAATTGTAGGTCATAATTCAATATTATTGTGTACATGCATGTTGTCGGTTGAGTATGGATTGTAGATTTTTTTGCAGTTTTGCAGATATATTATTGTATTGGAATGATTCTACAACGAGAATAAAATACTAATTTATACACAACTATGTATGAGAATTATGGATGAAAAATTATTCATTAATTTCTTCCTGTACATTGTAATTGCCATCTTTGCAAGGTGTTGTATGGTTTTTGGAATGAGCAGTATGTATTGTTATTGGATTTGGAATAGGATGTGTGATTCCAAGTGTTCATGATGGATTAATGAGTCAATAATTCTATCATTATAGTTATATCCAATTCCTATTATGCCAAAATCTTAACTAAAGTATTATAGATATAAGATTGAGTAATTGCATTAAGGGTTTAATGTAATAGTACATTCAGCCTCCCTAACCATACAATTGGTCATTAACTTTGAATCTGGATGGTAATTGTATATTTTGAGGTCTGAGGTGTAGACCAATTAGTTCGACCAAACTTTGTAAGGGGGGCAAAGGTCCAAGGTTTAAATCTCGGGCCTCATCGGACTGAATGCTTATCCCTTTCCTAGTGCTTTCAACAACATAAAAGGTTTAAAATGATTGTGGCATGGTGGTTATAGGGGTGGACTACATGATAAACTATGTGGCAACTTCTACGGTGGATAGCACATAATACTATGGTGGCCATAAAATATGGATAGCCTACTCGAATTTGTGGTAACTATCGATTTCACCATGTAATTTAAAAAAATAAGTTTGGAAGATTGTATGATTGGAAAATCATATAGTTTAGGCCATTGTATGATTATAACCATACAATTGAACGTTTTGTGATCGTATAATCACCCATTGTATGTTTTGGGAATCAAATAGTTGTAACCGTACAACTGTACATATTGGCCCATATTGAGTGCAAATTGTTGGAATTCATCCCAAAAACTTTCATTTCACCTCCCTCATGAGGAATACTACCACATGTGGTATAGTATCCACATCATTTATTCATTTTCCAAAGTTTTATGAAGCTGAGTAAGCACCAACCTCTCCTTATCTATTGTTTCCAAAGATATATTACCCAATTTAACAGAAGCTTCAATATTTTTAAGTTGGATTTTCAAATTCTCCTTTTTCTATAGAATGTGTTGTTCCATCCTTTTAGCTTGGACTTGATGAATTAAATTTTTGAAGCCACTTGGAAGATAAATAAACCCAATAACTGATGATACCATCATTCTTTGATCCTCATCTCAAGGTATGGGTGTTGATACCACATTTCTTCAAATATAAATAGCCTAAGGAATCTATAGGTATTTTAGGGTGATTATAACCATAGAGGGTTATGGTTTGAGCCCACTTTAGGAAGATAATTTGGTAGGCATATCCAAATAGAAGTAGACTTTTAAGATCAGGATCTTGTCTAATGCAATTTGGATGATTTGGTTCCAATTCTCCTATTGCTCCATGTATATTTAGAGCCCTTCAACTCCAAATCCATAATCTTATTTTTACTAAAAAAATAGTGAATTCCTCTATTCCTTTTGAGAATGAGGTATTTCCTCATTTCTTATTAGATTGATGCAGTGGAGTGTTAAAATCCCCTACTAAAACCCAAGTGTCATTTTTAAAAGCTTCTCTCATGGTGCTTAGGGAAGACCAAAGCAAATATCTACTAGGGCTAGAAGTTGAGGCATAAATATCTAATAGTGATGGTAGTACAACTAAATTTACCACCACATGATCCTTCATGAGCTTCTTGAATGACTATTTTTATTTTGTCAATGATTATACATTGCAAAATCATGCCATCAAAAAAGCATCGATACAAAATATCTTTGATGATCATAAATCGACAAGATTTTCTTCATAATTTTTTTCATCTATTACCATCCAAGCTTTATACTAAATTGCCATCCATAAGGAAGATAAAAATATCCTTATACCAAGGGTTAGAGGGGACATATAAGGCTTCTATAGTGAACGCATCTAGGAGTAATTTTCTAGAATCAATGGTTGTTAGCTCTATGAGCTAATGAATGAGTTGAGAATCATTTCTAGATCATAATACAATTCTAAAGGGATAAGGGATGTTGTTGTATTCATAGCATCCGTATGATGAATACTAGATTATGGGATGTATTCCATAATTATTTGGTCAACATATGGTATAATATTTGCAACAATGTCTTTATAGGGATTTAAATTTTCATCCTTAGTGTGGTAAATACCATTAACTTGGTTAATTATGAGTTGAGAATCCCCAAATACAAAGAGGTTTTTAACATTTAGAGCTAGAGCAATACAAAAATAAAAAATGAGGGGTCTCATATTCTCTAGTATAATTTTTAGAAATAATTATTTGAAAGAATGAGGGATTAATTATTTTTGAGGTGTAACTAAAATGATTCCTACTCGTACAACTTTTACACAATGATCATCATTAAAATATAGGGTCTAGGAATCTTGAGACGTAGTTTCAATAATAAAGATACATTCATATTAAAAACCCACAATAATAGTATGGGTTGATTCTAGTGGTGTTGTGACCAATTGATCTACAATAACTTGGCCTTTGATTGCTTTTTAACTAATAAATTATAGATCACATTCATTGAGGGTGATAACCTATTTAGCGGTTTATCCTAAAAGATGATATTTTAATATAGTATAGCATCGATGATCAACCCTTGAAATAAAAAATATCTTATGGTTGAGCATGTAATGTCATAGTTTTTGAGATGAAAAAACCATGAGTTAAAGTTTATCTAAAAGCATATAATGAGTTTCATAGCTAATAAAAGTTCTACTAATATAATAAATTTTCCATTCTTTATTTTGATCATCATATTAGGATAACATAGCTCCTAGAGCATGGATGATTACAAAAATGTATAGTGAAAAAGGTTTGGAGGGATTATAAGGTATAAGGATATGAGAGGATGTGAGGTATGTCTTTAAGGAATTAAAATCTACTTGGAACTCATCATCCCATAAAAATTCTACATCCTTGTACAAGAGCTTGCAAAAGGGTTATCATTTATCTACAAGTTGTGACATAAATCTTCTAAAGACTTAGCATTTGAATTTAAGTCTATGTATTTTTCATGGATAAGGCATATTAATAATAGCTAATATCTTATTGGGATCTACTTCAATACCATATATAGACATAATTAATACCAATAGTTACCAAATGTTACCCCAACGACATAATCTTCCATGATTTCATGCATCATATCATGAAATATATATATCATAGCCCTTTAATTGGTAGAAAACACATTCTTCAAGCCAAATGACGTGACTTGATAGAAAACAGTGCCCCATGGAGTTATGAATGCAATATTGGTTCAATCCTCAAGAAAAATTTAAACTTTACTATACCATAAAAAACCATCCACTAATGATATCATGTCATAAATGATAGTAAAATCAACAATAATAGTGATATATGGTAGAAAATGTTATCCTTAGGGCATGCCTTAGTAATGTCCCAAAAATAGATACATATTCTAATGGTTCCTTCTTTCTTGGTCATAGGAACAATGTTGGTAATACAAACAAAATAGTTAATAGATTTTATGAACCAAAAATAAAGAAGATTTTGAAGATCTTATTTAACAAATTTAGGATGCTTTTTTCAAAGTATTTGCTTAAAAATTTTAGAATCGGGTCAAACTTCAAGGTGATGTATAACTAAGGAAGGATCCAACCCAAGCATGTCAGTGTAAGACAAAGCAAATATATCATAAAACTTAGTTAACAACTTGAATTATTCTTGCTCGTTGAGGGTTAAGACCTTCCCTAACTAAAGAATTTTAGGTGAATCAAGAGTTTTAGTTTTGATATCGATTGTTTCTTTAATGAGGATATGGGATTCATATTGGAATTGAGTAGGGGTTGGTAATATTAATGAAGAACACAAGCTTATAGTGAGAGGGGGGTGAACAATATAAGATCAATTTTTACTTTTTCCTTTCCCAATAAATATTATGCAATGTATTAATAGCAATATCAATAGAAGTAATCAAAGCAATGCACAAATCACCACACACAATAGAGATACCAATTTAATGTGGTTCACCCAATGTGGGCTACTCCATGGAGAAAATATTTCACTAAAATTTTCTCAATAAATATCTTGGGAAACCTTTCTCTATTAAAATGTTTATGGACCTCCATCCAAAGGAGACACCAATCTCCTATCAAGTTCATGGATCTCTATCCATAGGAGACACCAATATCCTCAACTGGTTCATGGATATCTATCCATAGGAGAACTCCTTCTCCTTTACTATGGATGGTGATCTTCTAGAAGAACTGCTACCTCCACTACATTGGCTAATGGATCTCTATCCATTGAAGAATCCTATCCTCACTGCTCTGGATAACGAACCTCTATCCACTAGAGACTATCATCCTCTATACTTTGTCACCTCCAAAGCTTACTCTCAACTCTATCTCAAATATGTACTAAAAACAATTCTTCGATCTAGCAAAAATTTTCTCAATATCTATATTTGTTCTAGCATAAACCTATCCTCAAATTTGCACCAAACTCTATCCTCAAATCTGTAGTAAGAATAGTCATTTGGTCTAGCACAAATCTATCCTCAAATATGCACTAAACATAGTCCTTCGATCTAGCACAAATCTATCCTCAAGCCTTAAAACAAATATTGACTCAATCACAAATAAACTCTGCTAGATCTACCCCAAATCTTAATCCAGGATTTGAACAAATAAATCAACTCTGCTCTCAAGTCTTCTCAAAGACTTATCTCAAATATGCCTTGTAAGCTTCCACAAAAGCTCTCACTAATATACCCACAAGTCCTCTCTAGAACTTTTCCAATCTGCTCAACAAGTCTTCACCAAGACTTACCTCAAATATTCTCAACAAGTCCTCACTAGAACTTGTCCAATCTGCTCAACAAGTCTTCACCAAGACTTACCTCAAATCTGCACAACAAGTCATCACTAGAACTTGTCTAATTTGCTTAACAAGTCTTCACCAAGACTTACCTCAAATATGATCAACAAATCCTCACTAGAACTTGTCCAATCTCACAAAAATATATAGATAATTATTAGAGACTCAATATGCTTAACATTCACAACAATGCTCAATCACTTTCAATCTCTATTTTTACCACAAAAACATATAGAGAATTGTTAGAGACTCAATATGTTTCACACCCACAAACACTCAATCACTTCTAACATCTTTCTCAAATCAATTTAGAATATAGAATAATTTATTTCACATAATTTAGAACTATCACTTCAACACTTCAACTTGACTAGGCTCAATCAACTCCACTAAATCAATTACTCAATGAAATACTTCCTTGCTTATAAACCCTAGTCCAAGTATATGAATTACTTTCTCAATTATTTCCAACAATGCTTATCAAAGAATCTCACATAACAATGATACCCATGATCTTGCACACACTCTAGTTCAAGATAATTCTCAACTTCACATAACAATGATACTCATGTTCTTTCATAAATCCTAGTTCAATAATATGAATGCTTACTCAATATTTTTGACAATGCTTATAAAACAAGGTTTCTAGAATCAAATTTCATTCCAAAAAAATCAAACTCAATAATGCTTATCAAATAACCCTTTTCACTCCAACTTAGCATTCACAACATCCAACAATCACTCACAAGGAAGATGTTCCCATACCTTTTGTTTGATGAAGATATGACCTCAAAACCTATCTTAAACACAATTTTCTTCTTTGCCAATTTCAAAGGTTAGATGACAAAATATCACACTAATACTCTCTCAAAAATATTTCTCAATTACTAAAATAATCAAACTCAAATACACCTTATTACTCCTTCTTTGAAATTAGAAATCATCAAAACATACAAAAAAAAGTAATTACTCAATTACACCTTATAATCTCCAATATTTAATTAACAACCTCCAAAACTTAAATCCTCAAAAATAATATTTCCTACCCTTTTATCTCCCTCAAATACTCAATAACCAAATTAAAAAAAAAACTTTATAAACCTCCAAAAATATTTTTTTCATCCAACCTTAGCAAATCCAAAATATTTCATGCAACCTTAGCAAACATTAGCGCATACCTTTTATCTCAAGCAAAAGGCCTTGGTAGGTTTTGAATGCAAGACCAATCCAAAATGAGCGCCTAATAAAGGTGATAGCCCACCACATGGGCTACAAACCTCCACACAAAGGGGAAGGATCAAGCATTTCCTTTGTCCTTTTTTGATCGGTGTGGTACAAAACAAAACACACTCTTCTCCCTTGCAAAACCAACTCGATAGGTTTCGAACCCTACTCTCCTCGCCTATCAAACTTCTTAGCGCCACCCACTATCGACAATTGCACTACCAAAACCTTTGGCACTCAACTCAATGCTCCCTTTGTCTTATCTCTTCTCACTACCCAATATCAATTTTAGCACATGTGAAATCCTCTAGACTTTGGTGCTTGAACTCTTAGCTATCATGGGCAATAAATCACATGGATAGGTTAAATAAAAATTGAACCCCCATTTTATACACTTTGACACATGCACTTCCAACGTCGATGAAGATATCAAATTTTTAAATTCAATTTAAAACATATCGTTTAACTTTGGTTCCAAAAGGATTATTTAAATTTATATTTTAACCTTAGTTAAAATATTTAAATTTTAATAACTTAAACCTTATCCTTTCAAATCTGCCACCTGGGTTTTTCAAAGAACTTGGAGAATTATCAATTCATGGTATTCAATTTTATTCAAATCAATCTTTAAATGGAATATTATAATAAAATATTATAATATTTTTCCTTTGGCCTTGATACAATCTTCCTCTTGCACTGCTTACTAAAACTGCTTCCTCTTGCACTGCTCACTGAAATTAAATATTGATATCAATGACAACTAAACTACTCAAAATATCCAAGAATCTCCCCATTTGCCATTTATGGCAACCCAATTAACTTTTAGCATTTCCTTAACATTTTTTTGTTCTGCTCCCCATAGGAAACTGTTTTCCCTAACTCAATGCTCTCCCCTTAAATCAAATATCTCCCCCTTTGACATCAATGGCAAAGGGTCACCTTTGGGTCTCGGGGATAAGAATTAAACTATTAGCTTAGCCCCTCCCCCACCTCATTTTGAGGTGGTTAATTCTAGGGTGGGAGTATTTCTAATCCTAGCAAGCACTGATCTTTACCTTTGTCAACTTTCCTCCTTATTTGATCCTTCTGATTCCTCTAACATTTCTATCCTTGCTTATCTCTAGAATTTTTGCTCTACATCACTTTGTTGTATGTCTATAATTATTGCACTTATAACACTTAATATTATTATTCCTTGGAGGTGAAAATATCTTGGGATTTCTCCTGGGGAAGCCATATCCATTCCTATCATGAACCCTGCAATATATTGCCTTGTGACCAAAATGATTACAAGAGTAGCAATACCCTTGAAAAAGCTACCTGTTGTTGAACCTTCCATATTCTTGTTTTCCATGTGTCTTGCATTATGAATATTTGTGTCCAAACCTATGGCATGAGAAGCATCGTCCATTGAAACTACCTTGTCTTGACCTCATTGGTATTTTAGTTTCTTTTACCCTGTGCTAGTTTCTATACCATTTGTTCTTTATATATGCATTGTTCCTTTCCTTGTTGAGATTTTTGTTGTCCAACTCATCCTCTGAAGTCTCACTCTCTCTTACACTCTATTTTTTTGAAGTTTCTTCTTCTTTAGAACTTGAGGTTGACTCCTTGCCTTGTTTATTTTGTACATGTTCAGAACCAAGACATTTCTTGCTTTATGTAGGTTTTTGTTTCTTGATTATCTTATCTAAATTATTTGAGCTTCTTCCAAATATGTGTAACCTATCCTTAGATTCTTTTACTTCCTTCCTTAGTGAAGCTACTTCATGCTCTAACCTTTCACATTCTAATACCTTTGCTTCTAACTTATATTTTAACTTTCTTGTCTTAGCCATTGACTTATTTAGATCCTCTATAAACTTTCTCTTCTCTTCATCACATTATTGAACCTAAATATTAAGTTGGTATTTTTGCTTTCTTACCTTATTTAATGCATCAATAAGTTTACCTTCAAGATCAACTCCTCATATTTATGATTATTCCTCTATTTGTTTGCCTTTGAAAACATCTTCATTCTTTTCTGACTTGTCTTCTATAGGATCACCTCCTTCTTCTTCTAGTGCCATTAGAATATTTTCTTCTGGTCCTTCAAGTGTATCTTCATATTCATCATCATTGAAACTAAAACCACTCTTTGTACAACTATCTTCAAGATGACCAAAGTTACCACATCTAAAACACTTGAGGATTATTGGTGACCTTTTCCTAACTATTTCCTTTTCTTTTGTTAGAAATAGAACTTCATATTTATCATTATCTAAGGAACTATTATCACTATCACTTGAGTACTTACTTGCATTGTCTACATAGTAACTCTTATTCTATCTTTGAAATAACTTATTTCCTTGTTTGCCTTGTCCATCCTTACCTTTATTTTGGTACCTGTATTTTTTTGATTCTCTATTCTTATGATCCTTTTTTTTTCATCATTGCTATTTCTAGCTTCTTGATAATCAGTTGCATAGTGACCATACTTTCCACAATTGAAACATCTAACATATTTTGCATCTTTAAATATTCTTGGATCCTTGTTCCTTTTGCCATAATTTACTTCTTCATCACTGGATGACTCATTTCTTGAATTTGACTTCTTACCCTTTGTCTTCTTAGTAGATTTGAAGGTTGCTTCTTTTTGAATATTAGGTTCCTCTTTTGTTCTCATCTCAAAAGCTATAAGAATGCCAAGTAACTCATACCTTGTCAAAATATCACCATATTTTGATTCCTCTATAGCTGAAATATTTTCACTAAACCTTTTTGGGAGAGATCTTAAGATCTTATCACAAACATCAGATTCTTGAACCTGAAGTCCAAGTTCTTGCATAGATTTAACAACCTCATCTACATGAAGTAGATAAGCACTAATGTTTTTCTCATCCTTCATTCTTAGTTCTTCAAATTGTCCTTTGAGATTTTGCAACTTTATCTTTTTGACCTTTTTATCTCCTTCATATATGCTTTGCAACTTATCCCAAATTTATTTTAATGATTTGCAATGCATAACATTAACAAATTTTATTCTATGCAAACCTATCAAAATTTCATTCATTGCTCTTGAATTGTAATTATGTATAAGTTTACCATATGTATTTGTATGTGGAGTAGTTGGTGGTGTATATCCATTTTTAACTTTTTGATGGGGGGCCAAAAATTGCAAACTCACAGATCCAAAATTTCATTCATTAATTCAAAAATAAATTTTACAGTACTAGCCCACAGACGTAGTTTTCTATAATCTCTATGCAATCTCTGGATCTCCATGCTCTCTCATTACAACGACTGGGTTTTTATAGAGGCCTCGACCCTCTATAATCTGCAATAAAATTTATAGAACAATGGCCACAGCCATTAACCTCCCGCATCTGGAAGAAATTCATGCCACTCTCCCTGTAGCCCTCAACATGCACGATCCTAGTGTAGACTACCTCACGCTTGGCGAATCTACCTACACTACCCAAGAAATTTGAGCTTTCTCTGGAAGGAAACACAGTCTAAAACTGCCTCACGTTTGTGCATCTGTTTCGTGGTCTTTCATCTCCATGGCTCTTCTGGAAGAAAAATAGCATAGCAGGGCCAGAATGACCCTTTGGCCTTTGAATCTGCAACCCCTGTCTACGGCTATTTTCCAACCCTTGTGCAAGTCTCTACTTTCCATTTTTATAATCTTTGATGTGCCTCTTCATCTTCCAGTTGGTGGCCTCTCGATTCATTTCCACCATGACTGTTTGGTTCCTTAACTGCATTCCATAATGGCACCCTATAACTACCATCCACTCCCATTCACTATCGCTTTTCCTTGTAATGGCTCTATAACTGCCGTTACGACTTCTATTTGCTGTCACCTTCTTTAATCCAACTGCATGCTTCACTCTGTAATGGCCCCCTGAAACCACCATTTCAATTTCCATTAACTGCCACCTGTCACTCTATAATGGTCCCTAAAAATGTAGCCTAGCATGATTTTGTGACATCTCCTTCCTCTTCCTCTTCATCTTCTCTTTCGGTCGTGATATCACAACATGTCATGATATCATGACATTTTTGCTCCATCACCATCTCTCTCTTCGTTGGGTCGTAAAAACCCGACATGTCACGATTTCATGACATCTTTCACCTCTCGCTCGCCCTTTTTACTTTCAATCGTGATAACATGACATGCCGTGATATCGCGACATCTTCTTCACTTGCGCCTTCTCCTCGTCCTTCGATCACGATAATGCGACATGTCACGATATCGCGACATCTTCTCTTCTGCTTTCTCTCTCCTATTTTTGGTCGCGATATCGCGACACCTTTTCTGTCACGATATCGTGACAGTTTTCTCCCATAGCTTTCTCTCTCCACTTTGTGTCGCGATATCGCAACACTTTTTCTATCGCGATATCATGATAGTTTTCCCTGCGGTCTTCTCTCTCCACTTTGTGTCACGATATCATGACACTTTTTCTGTCGCGATATCGCGATAGTTTTTCTTCGTCTCTTTCTCTCTCCTATTTTGGTCGCGATTTCGTGACATGTCACGAAATCGTGACATCTTCCTTAGCCAATTTTTTGAAAAGGGCTCTTCTTCCACTGGATGCTCCTGCATCAGATGTCACTGGATGCTCCTGCATCACTTTTTCCCATATTTCATTGCCAAGTGCCATTAGGTGAATCTTCATTCTCATACTCCAAAATACATAATCACTTTCATAAAACACTAGTGCTAAATTATCTGAGGGTCCACTCTTAGAATCCATTATGTTTTGTAATATTTTCTTTCAAGTTGTTAAACTCTTTTGAAGGAACCCGCTCTGATACCAATTTAAGAACACAAGCTTATACCAAGAGGGGGGGTGAATAGTATAAGATCACTTTTTAATTTTTATTTTTCAAAAAGTACTATGTAATGTATCAATAGTAATATCAATAAAATTAATTAAAACAATGCATAAATCACCACACATAATAGAGACACCAATTTAACATGGTTCACCCAATGTGGGCTACTCAACGAAGAAAATATTTCACTAAAATTTTCTCAACAAATCTCTTGGGAAACCTTTCCCTATTATAATGTTTATGTATCTCTGTCCAAAGGAGACACAAATCCCCTAATAACATTTGTGGATCTCTATCCATAGGAGACACCAATCTCCTCAGCTCATTCATGGATCTCTATCCATAGGAGAACTCCTTCTATCTAATCTGGCTAGTGATCTTCTAGAATAATTGTTGCCTCCACTACAATGGCTAATGAATATCTATCCATTGAAAACTCCTATCCTCATTCAGAAGAACCGTCCTAACTACTCTGGCTAATGGACCTCTATCCACTAGAGACTATCATATTCTATACTCTATCACCTCCAAAGCTTACTCTCAGATCTATCTCAAATTTGTACTAAACATGATCCTTCAGTATAGCACAAATTTGCTCAATATTTATCTCTGATCTGGCATGAAATTGTCCTCAAATATGCACCAACATTTATCCTTAAATTTGCACTAAACACAGTCCTTCAGTCTAGTGAAAATCTATCTTCAATCTCTATCCTCAAATATGCACTAAACATAGTTCTTCAGTCTAGCATAAATTTGTCCTCAAGTCTTAACACAAAGCTTGACTCAATCACAAATCAACTCTGATAGATCTACCCCAAATCTTAATCCAAGATTTAAATAAATCAATCAACTCTACTCTCAAGTCTTCTCAAAGACTTATCTCAAATATGCCTTGTAAGCTTCCATAAAATCTCTCACTAATCTACCCACAAGTCCTCTATAGAACTTGTCCAATTTGCTCAACAAGTCTTCATCAAGACTTGCCTTAAATCTACTCAACAAGTCTTCACCATGACTTACCTCAAATATTCTCAATAAATCCTCACTAGAACTTGTCCAATCTGCTCAACAAGTATTCACCAAGACTTACCTTAAATCTACTCAACAAGTCCTCACTAGAACTTATCCAATCTCACATATATATAGAGAATTGTTAGAGACTCAATATGCTTCACATTCACAAAAATGCTCAATCACTTTCAATCTCCATTTTTATCACAGAAACATATAGATAATTGTTAGAGACTCGATATGTTTCACACTCTCAAACACTCTATCACTTCCAATCTCTTTCTCAAATCAATTCAGAATATAGAACAATTTGTTTCACAAAATTTAAAACTATCACTTCAACACTTCCACTTGACTAGGCTCAATAAACTCCATTCAATTAATTACTCAATAAAATACTTCTTTGCTTATAAGACCTAGTTCAACTATATGAATCACTCACTCAATTATTTCCAACAATACTTATCAAACAATCTCGCGATAATCATGATCTTGCACACACTCTAGTTCAATATAGTTCTCAAATTCACATAACAATGATACTCGTATTCTTTCATAAACCCTAGTTCAAGAATATGAATGCTTACTCAATATTTCAAACAATGCTTATCAAACAAGGTTTCTGGAATCAACTTTTATTCCAGAAAAACTAAACTCAAAAATGCTTATCAAACAACTCTTTTCACTCCAACTTAGCATTCACAACATCCAACAATCACTCACAAGGAATATGTGCTCATACCTTTTGTTTGATGAAGAGATGACCTCAAAACATGTCTTAAACATAATTTTTTTATTTACGAATTTCAAAGGTTAGATGAAAAAATATCACACTAACACTCTCTCAAAAATATTTCTCAATTACTAAAATAATCAAATTCAAATACACCTTATTACTCCTTTGAATTAGCAATCATCAAAACATACAAAAAATAATAATCACTCAATTACACCTTATTATCTCCAATATTTAATTAACAACATCCAAAAATCAAACCCTCAAAAATAATACTGCCACCCTTTTATCTCCCTTAAATACTCAATAACAAAATTAAAAAAAAACTTTATAAATCTTCAAAAATATTTATTTTTCATCCAACCTTAAGTCTGAAATATTTCATTCAACCTTGAAAACATTAGCACATACCTTTTATCTCAAGCAAAAGGCCTCAATGGGTTTCGAGCGTGAGACCAATCCCAGTCGAGCGCCTTATCGAGGTGCTAGCCCACCACGTGGGCTACAAACCTCCACACGAAGGGGAAGGCTCAAGCCTTTCCTTTGTTCTTTTTTGATCAGCATGGCGTAAAATAAAACACACTCTTCTCCCTTGTAAAACCAACTTAGTGGGTTTCGAACCCTACTCTCCTCACCTACAAAACTTCTTAGCACCACCCGCTGTCACCAACTATGCTACCAACACCTTTGGAACTCAACTCGATGCTCCCTTTGTTGTATCTCTTCTCACTACCCAATGTCGATTTTAGCACATGTGAAATCCTCTAGACTTTGGTGCTTGAACTCTTAGCTATCATGGGCAATCAATCTCATGTATAGGTTAAATAAGAATTTAACCCCCCTTTTTATACACTTTGGCACATGCACTTCCAACGTCGATGAAGATATCAAATTTTTAAATTCGATTTAAAATATATCCTTTAAATTTTGTGCCAAAAGGATTATTTAAATTTTAATTTTAACCTTAGTTAAAAAATTTAAATTTAAATAATTTAAAACTTATCCTTTCAAATATGCCACCTGGGGTATTTAGAGAACTTGGAGAATGATCACTTCATGGTCTTTAATTTTATTCAAATCATCCTTTAACTAGAATATTATAATATTTTTCCTTTGGCCTTGATACAATCTTCCTCTTGCACTGCTTACTGAAACTGATTCCTCTTGCACTGCTCACTGAAACTGACTCTTAACACCAATGACAAATCAACTAGTCAAAATGTCCAACAATTATTAATTGTTCAAGATCTTTGGGAACAAGGGATTGTTGATCACAATTCTCTAGTTCATAAGATATTATATTTTCTACACATGGAAATGATCCATAAAAGACTAAGTCATCTTGAAAAAAATCCTCTTGAGGGATATCACATAAAAATTCCTTTTTGCATAGTCTTCTTGAGTATCAATTAATTCAAGATGAACTAATATTATAAGATGTATGGTAGAAAAAAAGTATAAATTGGATGAGAGAAGTTTATCATCATTCTCATCCCATTCTAATCCATTGTTTAAAGTGAGTTCCTCATAGGTAATATCACCATCATCATCAACATCTAATGACAAAGGTTTATTTTTGTTGAGGATACATCCTATCCCACAATGACTAGGCTAGGTTTCTACTTTTAAAATTTTCTTAATTCCTTTCCCATGAGACCCAAGTCCTTTAATTTGATATTCTATTTTGGTGAGCATTTTCTTGGATAAAGGGTATGAATTGGACAAGTAACATGTCGTGAATAACTTTTCAATAGAATACAGGTTAACCATAGACTTGATCTTCATCAAAGGTGTTGTCATAGGTGAATGTACATAATCCTATGCACACTATTTTATCTTTCTTGTAAGTAAAACCTAAGTTTTGGAAGAAGGTTTAAACTTATCAAGTTCTATGAGTGATTCATTATTAAAATGAATTAAGTTTTTTATTTCAAGTTGATTGCTTATGTTTGTTCATTTATCAATTTAAGCTTTAGATTGATCATTAATAGTTTCAAATGAATCAATGATTTGAGAAGAATAATATGAATAAGTAGAAGTATTATTTAATGGAATACAGATAAGTGATGGACAAAGGTTAGTTTTGGCAAATATCATATCAACCATTGTACTATACATGAAATATTAAGGATTGCATGAAATGTGGGTAATTCTACCATTATGTTCGCACTTGAGACATTGAAGAAGTGTTGAAGGGTCATCCCTTATTGCAAAAATATAAGGGAATCCTAGAAGAATATTATAAGTGAGTTCAAAAGTTATGACATAGAAGAGATTATTGAGGATGCAAGGCCCAACTCTAAAGGGTAAGGTTATAGTACCACTAGAATCTTAGGATTCATTATTAAAGTCTCTTGTGACAAGGTCATATTTTTTAAGGTCTTGTTCTCTTATACCAAATATTTGGATGAATCGAAATCTACAAAAATTTAATTCAAAACCATTATTGATGAGAATTATTTTAATAAATAATTATCTATGTATCCTATAATGTAAAGGGGAAGTTCCCCATGCATGGATGGTGGGGAAGGTCATCTTCATAAAAGGCTATAGTAGCATGATTTATTCCAAGGGACCAAACTAAATTGGTAAGTTTATTAGAATACATGTCTTATGGTACAATTTGTTCACTTAAGTGTTTAAGTAAGGTTTACCTATGAGTATATGAGGTTTGAGAAGTTCAAGGAGAGATATTTTAGTAGGAGTATTAGCTCATTGTTGCTTAAAATCAAGGGTATATTTATATGGATTTTTAAGGTTTTAGAACTAGAGGTGGTCTTTTAGAAGAGGATATTTTTATCATGAAGGACTAGAGGTGGTTGGGAAGGTTTATTAGAATATTGGTCCTTTTTTTTTTTTTCTAGTGGTATCAAAAATGGAGGAAGAAATAATTCCTATCATGTTTTTCATGACGAGATAGGAAATTATGGTATGAGATATTATTAGTTGCCTTTTGATCATGATTAAGTAGTGGGTTTTGTAAAATACCTATATCTTCATTAGATGAGGTCTAAGGTTTAAGGCCACCAAGGACAAGGAAACCATTATGTAGGAAGTTTTGGATGAGATGTTTAAGGTGTTTATATATATATTTGTGGTATGGCCATCCACTCAATGAAAATCATAATGTTCAATTACAATATACCAATCGATGGTAGTATTAGGAGGCCTAATGGGCATAAGGATAATCATCTTGGCATCTAATGGTTTCTTAAGGACAAAGGAAAGAGGTTGATCTAACTTGGTAAAATTCCTCTTAGATTTTTATTGTTTATTTAGAACTAGCTTTTAGGTGGGTCCTTCGGTGTTCACATTATTATTTTGGTAATTATCTTTGACACCATCACCCTCTACATATTTTTTCTTACATTGAAACTGAGAGGAGTTCTCCTCTTCCTTCTTAAGTTATAATTTTCCTCTCCTTATAATAGCAACACCCATATCTAGCTAAATCTACAAATTATTCATAAAATAATATAGTGGTAATTTCTAACTCATAAGATATTTGGTCTTGTAGGTTTCTAGTGAAGATATCCAAAATGTATTTGGGAAATAGGGTAAATTGAAGTTTCCCTACTATTTTTTATCATTTTATCAAGAAATAAAAAATGCTTTCATCCTTGGCTTGTTTCAATTGATATAAATATCGAGGGATAACATTTTTCTTGACATAGGTGACAAATGTATTTGTCTATTTATTCAAAAATCTTAAGGGAACGGATGGATAGTTGATAATATCATTCTATTAAACAACCACTAAGGATTTTAAGAAATATTTTTAATAGTAGCATATCATCATAAGTAATTTTGTGACAAGCAGTTTGAAATACCCTAACATGCTCAATAGGATCTTCCATACCCTTATACATGGGAAGTTGTGGTGCTTGAAAATTAGGAGGGTATGGATGGATTACTACCATAAGATCTAAAGGTTCATTACACATGTCTTTATAAGAGTATGTATAACTAGGGGCTTGAATGGTATCCATATGTTGAACAATTTGCTTTACCATGATGGCCAAATTATAAGCATAAAGGTCATGATTAGTAGACTGTAAGGTCAAAGGTGTTTGATTAGGGTAAGGTTGTGATATGGGCACATTTATTATAGGATTATTTAGAGAAAGTGGAGGTTGATTATTGATATTTGATGTAGGGATTTGAGCAAATTTTTAGTTTGGATTGAAAGTGTTAGTAGGATTATTATAAGGATTATATGATAATTCAAAATTATGAGGATAATATTGAGTTGTTCATTTAGGCATTGAATACCTAATATTAGTTTGGAAGGTTCCTCAAAAGCTATTATAGAGATAATATTACCTATAGTAGGGGGAGGATGGGGCATCCCACCACCTATGGTTATAGTAACAATTATGGGATTAACATAACTTGCACTTGATGTATTAGTAGGGGAATATTGATTATGATTTAGGCTTGTAGGGGGTTGGTTGTATTATATATTAATCTTTATATTTTATAGGTGAAGAGACATAGAACTAGAATTAGGGACTTGAGGTTGGGTTGAAGGTCCTCCATAAATAATAACCTCTTTCTAAGGATTTTGCCATGATATTTTTGTTGTGCCTTAATGAAGCTACAATATTATTCATAGAATTAAAGGTTAATATACCATGAGTAGACTCCTTAGGATTAATGGAACCTATGGTTGAAGTATCATTATTTTATTCTTCAAAATTAGGATTTTTTTTAGAAACTTTGTTTTAAATGTCATCCCATATAAGAAGTTGATTGGGATTAATAATTTATTTTCTACTATGGAGATTATATTATCTAGGAACCATAATATTTAAGGATTGAGATTAATTAATTAGATTTGTAATTTGAAGAAAAAGATCCCTGATATATCTTTTGATATACTTTAGGAGGATAAATCGATATATTTATCGATATGTAGACAAAGCTTAGTGCTCTCATTATACATCACCATATATAAGGGAAGACCTTTATGTAAATGGATAAGGAATGGTATGAGGATAAACTATATCCAAATACATAGCTAAGATAATATGAGAGATAAAAGATACTCATTGTTAATCTTGAGTAAGTAAGCTAATCTGCACAAACAAAATTAAGTGGTCTTATTTAGGTTTAAATAATTGTTTATCTATAATTAAGTGAAAGTATTAGATAAATAAGGTGTTCACATCGAGTTCATCAAATATGCAGGTGTGCAAAATTAAGGATCTATGAGCTGACCTCACAAGGAGCCTACTCTCAATGTTGGGTTTGTTTGAGAGTGTTAAAGGTCTATGTTTTGTATGTTATTTTGAAAACACCTACTTTTATTTTTGAAACTAAAGACTATACTAATTATAAATAATTTTTAAATTAAATTTATCGAATAAAATGCATGAATACAAATGTCCATCCTATATGATTTTTTATTCTACTAAAGTAGGAGTTACAAACTAAAATTTCTTCTCTTCAAGCAAGGGTTTAAGGGAATGTGCAAACAACGACTATCCTAATACCAACTACATGCAATTCAAATTTGGATGCCTAAATAATTAGAGGAAATAAACAAATAATGGAAGCTAAACTAGAAATTTTTTACTCCGTCCATTTCTTCGAATGTCTTAAAACTAAGAGAAAACTAAAGACTTAAAATAAGGATTTCTTGATTTCTTTCTTTTAAGGTGTCCTTTACAAAATGAGGAAGTAAAAAAATATCAAAAAACAAAAAAGTAGAAAGAATATAATAAAATTTGCAAAAAAATTTACCTTTACCCATGTATAGAGTGGAAACACGCCTCATGTATGTTGTCACAATTTTGTGCTATCGTGCCTTTCAAAAACATATTGCAATTATAAAATTCCTATAAAAGAAAAAAAAAACTTGGCAAAGTGATCACCTTTTTAAGGATCTATTATAACCAAGAGGATAGTTGTTATATTTGGTTGAATAGTCAAACCCCTAAAATTAAAGTAGAAAAACAATTGTAAAAGCATGGATAAAAAAATCATGCCTTGTGCAAGGTTGACACTATTCTATGCAAAGAGCAAGATGGAGAAAATAAAGTGTAGCTTGTAGACTTGTAGGGTTTTGATCCAATGTATTAGGAAGAATTATACCTTCACAATAAATGGTGTGTTTCCACCATGTGAGTAATGCGAGAAATGATATATGAAAAATGAGCAAACTATGGTTGATAAAAAGTGATGAATGGGAATGATAAGATTCTATCCATAAGATTTTAACAAGCAAAATCATGCCTTAAGCTAGACAAGGTGTATTTATACCCTAAGAAGTAAACCAAAAGGAATACATAAAAAGTGTATGGGTTGAAGTTGTTAGGGAGGTAGGAGGGAGCATCAAGGGATGCCAAAGGGGGATAGGATTGAGAGTAATTAGGAGGGAAAAAAAAATTTCCCCAAGCCTCAGGTATGATAAATCATGCCTTGAAACAATCAAGGCATTTTTTTGCTCTATCAGCCTATATAAGAGGATAGCGAACCTAAAACTCAAGATCGTACTAGTAAGTCAATCAAGGGGTATCCAATAGATAATAAATTTATGTATGGATCCCTACTAGTACTACAAAGTGATAAGGATCCACCAAAACTTCAAGTTAGCATGATTCATATACTTAAATCAAGATGAGAAGGAAACTATATAATAAGAAAAAAATTATTATAAGCCAATTAAAAGAGTTAGCATGCAAAATAAAGCAAAATAATGCAAAGGAAGACAAGTAGAAAGAGGTAACAACCAAAATATGTGGTGACATTCCTCTGTTGCCTTCCTAAGAGAATCTTCAAAATCCAAGATGAGCAAAATGGGTATTAAGAGAGCTTAATAAGAGAAATTGCTAGAATTTTGGTAGCTTGAGAATGCTTCATGGAGAGGTCATCCCATGGTCTTAATTTACAAACCTTGTGACCTTAAGAAGGAGAGTTGTGTACATTCACAAGGGATGAGAAAGGTGGTAATATTTAAAAATCTAATCTTTAACATAGATGGGAGTAAATCCAAAAATAGCACTTAAGAAGGATGTAAGAACATCATGGGGATTTAGGGCAAAGTGGTATCATTAATGGCTCAACACTTGAGAGTGTTAAAATATATATTATTTTATATATATACCAATTGTCATTTGAGAAATACCAAGGGTCATTTGAGGTTGACCAAAGGTCATTTTTTAAACCTATATTATGGATTTCAAGTCCTACTTTTCATTATACAAGTTCATCAAAGAAATATGAAGTTATGTTTAGTTTATCTTGTTTTACTTTTATCTTTAGCAATTATATTTCTTGATTAGATAGAATACTAAAAAAACTATCATTGGTATTAGAGCTACAAGGGTATTTTATAGAATATTTAAGAACAAGGTAACCATTGGAGGAGATTTGAGGAGATCTCAAGATAGAAGATTACTAGAAAAAAGAAGTTCTTGATAGAGAAGAATTTGGGGTAATTGTCACCATATGACAACAAGCCTAAAAGGAAGAAGGATTTGGCAATAATTTTGTCAAATTTTGAAGGAGATTATTGAAGACCTCAAGGCATTTAGATTATTGATAAGGAGGCCATATTTGAAGTAAAAATTCGACAAGGAGATTGTTGATTTCTATAGAAAAAATTGAAGGGTTTCTAGAAGGTGAGATTGAGCTAAAATTTGGAGGAGTTTTCAAGTATATTTGAGAGATTATTGGGCAGCATTAGAAGAGGTAAAGAAAGCTACAAACTGAAATAGTTTAGGAGCTGATTTGGACAACAAGGAGAGATACAAAATAGACAAGTTCAGTGTAGCAAAGAATATCAAATTGGAGTTGCAAATTTATCAAACTCAGGACAAGAAATTAGGTGATATAAATCACCAAGAAATATATCACCAAATGGATATCAAAAAGGTATGCAACATTGGTGCAAAAGGTTCATTATTTAAACATTATAATTTATCTTATTATTAAGTTCTAAAAGCATCAAAATTCAAGGTTTAAAGTTGCAAAAGAGGAAGGTTTCAAGTTTATGTCTTCAAGGATGCATAAGATAGTTTTTACAAGGAATTAAAACCTGAATAAAATAAGGAGAAGTTAGATATACTTCTTATTATCTATTGAAAGCTAACAAGTGAATATTGTATAAAAAATAAGATATTATTATAAAGCAACCTTTTTTATATACTAATCTATCCAAAAAGGTAAAGTATTGGTATGTTTAAGAAGCTTGAAATCACCATAAGAAATATCACCAAGAATTGAGACAGCAAGGATATGGAGTAGAAGAGTTGACATGGAGAAGAAGGCAATGTAGAAAGCACCATTACCATGGCTTGAAAAAATAAGAGGTGCCACCACCATATTCAAGTGGAGAAACCACCATCTCAGAAAGCAAAGGTGAATATTGGTAGTACAGAAGGCAAGCATTTAATTAATCTACATAGAACAACACCATTAGTGAGAAAAACAAATGCAATAACTAAGTATATTCAACCATTAAAGGTCTGATAATGTAGCAAAATAGGGATAGGTGCAACATCATATGTTATTGAGTATTGAAGGAGGAAAACAACATTGCAAAGAAGACCTCATCAATAAATAAGCCACATTGAAGAGTCATAGTGCCTATAGAGAGTGTTTAATTGCAAATTAGAGCACTACATAAAATATAGTACATGAAAAAGGAGTGACAAGTCTTAGCACCACTTGGAAGAAGTGTCATAAAGAATAGCACCACATTTAATAATGTTACTTAGAAATAATAGTGCCACTTGGAGATAAGCTAGCACTATACCAAATATAAAGGAGTTAATGCCACTTGGAAGGAAAACAATGCAGAAAAAAAAAATATTATGGGGAAGTGCAAGTGCTTAGAAGGTGAAGAGTCATTGATGCCAAGTGTCAAAGTGTTAAAGAAAACTCAAGAGGAAGAGCAAATGCTTGTCTTGCATGAATTACAAGTCTCAAACTTACCCATGTGATAAGAAGGCATTCTAGGAGTATATAGAGCATGATAGTGAAGTAAAATCCAAGAGCAAAGTGGAGTAAGACCAAGTGCACAGTGAAGAACGTAAACATGAAGTGCAATTGAAGAGTACGTTGAAGAGAGTCAACAATTTTGAAGGTGCCAAAAGCAAGTGCAATTAATGTTGTCATAAGCATTGAAGAAGGAGAATTGAATAGTGTCTCAAGACAAGCACAACTTGCAGAGAAGTGAAAGGGAGGAATACTTCAAAATCAGTGCACGCCAAAGTTAAAGAAGGCATTGATTTTATTTAATTCAAAATGCATTTTTATACTAAAGCTGAAACTAATTAATATTTAATGCTTGAGATTAATTAGATAATTGGAGATATAAGGGTTTGCTTTGATATAGTACAACCTTAGATATTTTATTAAAGGTATGCAAACATTCGAATTTACTTTATTCAAGGACTAAGAATATTTACAAATACCTTATTTTGAAAAAAAAAAGGAATTCTACATAGACATTGAAAACATTAAATTTGCAAATATCCATAGTTTCTAAATTTGTAATTAGGAAGATATAATGAGTTCAACACCAAATTTAGATATCTTGAAATGTAGAAACCATATCATTGAGAATTAAAGGATATAGGAAGAAAAACATAGAATCACTTGAAAGTTGGAAAATTGTTGTTGATACTAGTCTTCTATACAAATTTATGAGACATAAGGAATCCAACTTAAATGTCTTGAAAATAAATAACCTTATAAAAACTTGAAGGTGTATCATAAATTATTTTTAGCTTTTTATTTATTCATTAATAAGGAGAATTAAGGTGAAGTATTGAAGTTGAGCATTAGGGAGATAAAAGGGATTCAACTCAAGGAAAACTAAGAAATCTAAGTATACTATAAAAACATATTGCACTCAAAACAATTGGTAGATACAAGGCATTATAAAAAACTTGAAAATTGGAAAGATCTTATCACGTTGATCACTTACTAGGGAGTCAGAAGGTAGTCAACTTCATTCAAATAAAAATTGAAAGTTTTTTTTAGCTATGGATTATTTATACATAGATTTAGGAGAAAATAAATATATGACTGGAAACAAACAATGCTTTGATTATTTACATGAAAAAATGAGAAACTAGTAGCAAAAATTATGAAGTAAAAGGAATAGAAAATATTCTAGTCAATATAACAAATGGAAAGGGATAATCAACAATGTGTTATATGTTCCTATATTGAATATCATTCTTCTTTCAGTTTCTCAACTCGTGTATCAAAACATGATAGTAGAATTTAAAGTTTTTAATGGAATAAAATAATTTCATATTCTCAAACAAGGAAAACAGATAGCTTCAATTTCCTATAAAAGTGGTCTATTTGTTTTGGATACTACTACACATTTAGCTTCTTCATTTAAGGACTTAGATCTATGGCACAAAATTGTAGTACATACTAGTATATATTCTATAAATAAAATGCTCAAATATTAGATGGTTGAAGGAATACCAAATTTATCTTTGGAATCTATTGTCTATCCAGAATGCTTAGAAGGAAAACAAGATAGAATACATTTTTAAATTCATCAACATAGGATTCAACAACCATTAGAATTAATATATATGTATTTATGTGGTATAATGAATGCTACTAGTATTGGAGGACATAAGTATTTTCAACTATTTTTTGATGATCATACCAGGAAGATGTGGGTGTACTTTATGAAGTACAAATTAGAAGCATTTATTTATTTTAAATAGTTTAAACTTCAAGTAAAGAACTAATTAGGAAAGGCTATCAAAATTCTTCATTCAGACAAAGGAGTTGAATTTATTTCAACAAATTTGATTTGTTTCTAAAGGAAAATAGAATTAAAATACAACTCACTACAGCATATTCACCACAAAAAAATGGTTTTGCAAAAAGAAGAAATAGGTTTATAATAGAAATAGTGAGATGTATATTAAAAGAGTCTCATATTGATCATCAATATTGGATAGAAGCTGTCAAAATAGTAGTATACTATTACCAACTAGAATACTCAAGCACTTTACACCAAAAGAAGCACATGGTCAAACAAAAACCAAATATTGAAAAACTAAGAATATTTGGATGCAAAGCTTATATGCATAGTACAAAACAAAAAATGATAAAATTATATGACATAACTATGGTTGGTATATTTTTTGGATATGATGATGAATATGCAGGATATAGAATAAAAGTTCCAAGTATAAAGAAGATATACATAAATAGAGATGTAGTTTTTGATAAAAAAAATTCAAAATTGACATTGAAAAATAAAGTAAATATGCATAAGTTTCTCTAAATTTCTCAGAGGAAGATATGGTAAATGAAGAGATAAAATCAGAATCTCAATATGAAGAGAGCGTATATACTGATACATCTACAATTCCTCAAAAGAAAGAACCAATATGGCTTAGGGACACACTCAGGGAGTCAAATTTGGAATAAATGTATGATCTTACTACTACAATACCTCAAACTCGTAGTCAAAGTATAATGAACAGAGGATTAAAAAGTACTTCAGTAGAGCCAACATCACACTTCAAGTCTTAAATCACTCATATTGTAAGACAACTATGGAATATGAATACTCATCACTACAAAAGAATAAAACATGGAATCTAGTGGAATGACATTTAGGAAAGAAAGTTGTGGGCTACAAACGGATTTACAAAAGTATAAAGTTGATGGAATACTTGGAAAGTCAAAGGTCGGTTAGTAGCCAAAGAATATACTCATAAAAAGGGAATTGACTATGAAGAGACATTCGCACCAACAACCAAAATGACCATAATCAAAATATTATGTTCTCTAGTAGCTCATTAGGGTTGGAAACTTCATCATATGGAAGTAAAAAGTGCTTTTCTTAATGGTGACTTAGAAGAGGAGGTCTATATGTCACAACCAGAAGGATTTGTTGGTACAGGACAAGAACATAAGGTTCGCAAATTAAATAAATTCTTATATGGTTTAACGTAATATTCCAAAGCATGGAATATAAAAATTAATAATCACTTGTTACAACTAAGTTTAAATTATGTACATCCGATCCCAGCCTACATACAAAGAAAATTGGAAATGATATATTAATTCTTATAGTATATGTTGATGGTTTATAGATTTAGGACCGATGAATTATTATCTTGGTATGGAAATTCATAAAAATGGAGATAGTATTACAATTACACAATCAAAATATGTAAAAGTTTTACTTGAAAAATATAAAATGAAGGATTGTAAGACAAAAGATACACCTATGGAAGAAGGGCTTCAATTATCCAAAAATTATGGAACACCTTTAGTTTCAACTATAAGGTATCGTCAATTAATTGGAAGTCTTCTATACTTGACAAATAGCTGACCTGATCTAGTTTTTTCTATAACATCTCTCACAATTCATGCAAGAGCCTAGAGAGAGTATTTAGAAAGCTACTAAAGAAGACTGTAATATATTAAGAAGACTATTGATTATGGACTCTTATATGAAGAATGTTAAATATTTTTGTCTATAGGGTTACTCAGATTCTAATTATGGAGGTTCTATTGATGATAGAAAGTCTACTTCAAGGTATATTTTTTATCTTGGATCAAGACCAATATCTTGGAACAATAAAAAACAATATATAGTAGCTCAATCACCTATCCAATTAGATTATCAGGTAGCAAGAGATACTATTGAGCAAGGTGTTGTCATTGTTGTCAACACACTCAGTTGGACTTGGTTGGTGCAGTGGTAAGATGTTTGAAGCTTGTATAGAAATATTCAGTGCTTGTGATGATGTATTCAATGCTTGGATGAAGGTGTTGCAAGTGGTTTGTGCGAAGTTGCAAATGTTACAAATGTTGCAAATGTTGTTCATAAGTGCTAATGGACTGTGTTGGATAGCTCAACACATTATTTGGAGTATTGTTTGATAGTAGTGAGTGCAGTCACAGTGTTGGTGCAATGTTGAATGAAAGACGGTACAATGTTGGACCGCTTGACAACTTTTTTGGAATAGGACAATTTTGTACTTTATGTGATAGGTGTAAAATCAACATCAGAGGCCACTTTGTCAGAGGTATATTAAGCAATCCGTGAGGAATCAAACTTCAAAATTTTTACTAGAGGTAGTCAGATGTACCAAGAGCAAACATTTTAAAATTAAGTCCAAAAGAATATCTGAGGAGGAAACAGTAGCAGTTGCAAAACAACTTTGGAGCAATTTTTCTAGTTTTTAGCAGTTTTAGACATGTGTTAAATCTACGTAAAAGGCCATATTTTCGGAGGTACTGTGAATAATCCATGAAGAGTTAAAATATAAAATTTAAACTGGAGCTAGTTGGCTTATCCAAGAATATATGTTTCAACTTTTAACCCATTTGAAAGTTTGAGGAGTTAGTTATGACTGTTACAAAAATCCATGTCAGCTATTTTTGACAATTTTGGTAGTTTCTAAGAATATAACGATGGAGTGGTGCTTTTGTGTAACTGAAAGATAAAGAGCTGCATTTTTCAATGTGAAGTATATATATGTTTTTTAAATAAATGGAGACGACTATTTTTTTGTAGAAAGGACTGCCAACGCATGTTGTGAAGAATATTTTTTGGCATTCTGATTGAAAAAGTGTGGAGTGTATGAGACTATCAATGTGCAAGGTGTGATATTATTAGTGTGCAGAGTTGAGAATATTGAAAAGGTTAGAAAAAATATTTTAGAGGAGAAGATTTGTGAGCTAGACCACTCAAGGTCTTTTGACAAGATTTTAAAATTTTATCAAATATTTTTAAATTTGTCGGGTCGGTGCTCCTTGCGAGTTGGTGTTGCTAAAGTCCGGGTTGGTTGGTGTCATTCCCTGCAGTTGGTGCTACAAAAATATTGTAAATATCAAACATTTTCAAGGCTAGATTTGGATGGGAGTCCAAACAGTCCATTGGCATAGTGGTTTTTCCCACATCAGGTTTCCACTATAAATATGGTGTTATGTGATGCATTTTTGTATGATTGCTCATTTTGATTTTATTTCATAGTTGAATTAAATTTTTAATACACACTAATTCACCCCCCATCTCAATGTCACACTTAGTTCAACAAATGGTATCAGAGCAAGGTTCCTGAACATGCTCAATCGACTAGGGTGATCTTGGAAGTGACACAATGGCAAGTGGTGAAGGCTTCTCCTAAAACAAAGAAACATTATTCGATGGAACCAACTATGATTTTTGGAGACTTAGAATGTAGACATATCTTTGTTCTTTGGGATACGATATTTGGGAATCAGTAAATAGTAGATATACAATACCCTCTACTTCGGTTGATATTGCGACAAATAAACTATTTGACAATAATTCAAAAGCTAAGAATGCTATCATGTGTGGATTATTTGACAGTGAAATGGTAAAATTTATGGGATGCAAGACCGCCAAGGAAATTAGGGATAAGTTGAAGAGCATTCATGAAGGAGACGATAAGATTAAGGAAGCTAAATTGCAGACACATAGAGCACAATTTGAAGGGCTAAAAATGAATGAAGATGAGAATATAGAGGCTTACCTGTTAATAGTAAATGAAGTCATCAATGTTATAAGAGGACTTGGAGAGGAAATCAAAGACTCGGTAATCGTCAAAAAAGTATTAAGATATCTTCCTCAAATATTTGATTCTAAAGTTTTTGCTATAGAAGAAGCAAAGGATTTGAATAGTCTTACTATGGATGAGATGCATGGCTCTTTGACTACTTATGATATGAGAATAGGAAAAGCAAAATCTACTGACAGAGAAGCAGTGTTTAAAGCTCAGAAGAACATCAAAGCTATACCAGAATCCGATGAAGATGAAATGTCAAATGAAATGGAAGTTAAATTTGTGAGAAAGCTGAAAAAAGGTAAAGGGAAATACAAAGGAAAATTACCATTCAAATGCTTCAACTGTGGAAGTGTTGGAAATTTCACAGCTAAATGTCCTTACAATAAAAGGAATAGCAATGATGAAGGATCGCATAGAGTAAGAGGGGACAAGAAGAAGATGTCAAATTTTAGAAAAGGCAAATCCAAGAATAAAAGTTTCATCTCCAAGAACGTCAGTTCATCTAAAGACAACTCCAGTGAGAACTTTGAGGAAGAAACAAGTGAAGCTCTTTTCATAGAATTTGAAGAAGAAAAGCTGAAAGAATAAGAGAAATTTAAAGAAGAAGAAATAGATGCAGAAGTTAATCTAGAAGCATAATTGGTTGCAACTCTAGATGAATTGAAATAAGAAAGAAAAAACAAAAGAAAACTTCAAGAAATCTCAAGGATGCAAACAAAATCATAGCAAGTTTGAAAGTGCATTTAGAAGAATCCAAAAATATCTCTAAAGATATTGAAGTACAACCAACCATGAAAGTAGAATATTGCAACAAGTTAGAGGAAGAGATTATTGGTTTAAGGATGCATTTAGAAGAGATGAATTAGAAAATTAGCTCTTATCACAAACGTGAAAGAGATTATATGAAGCTAGATGAGATCATAAATAACCAAAAGACTACGGACATCAGATTTGATTTGGGATTTGAAGAGGATGAATCATCAAATGGACCAGATATTACCAAAGAAAAATTTGTGAAGACAAAATAAAATAAACCACAAGAAGACAAGAAAGTCGATCAAGCAAAGTCAAATCCAGGTGAGAGAAGACAATGAGCCAAGGCATGAAAATAATGTAGATAGTGATGGATTCACAAATGTTCAAAGGAGAAGAAGATTCGTGATGCTTACAACTACATGGAAAAGACCGCAAACCAGGTTCAGCTATTTCTTTTTTTGTTACTATTTTAAATGCAATACTTATGGTCACAAAATATCATATTGTAAGTTTAATGGTTCACCAAGAAATTTTGTGAGTAGAAATGCCTTTGCACCATTTATGGATTACTCTGTGGAATGTTATAAATATCATAATTTTGGGTACATTGTAAAATATAGATATTTTTTATTTTTTTAAGCGAAAAACCCATTGCGGAGCCGCCTTGGTATGAGAGACCACAAACAGGGGGTTCTACACCATCAAAGTCACCCGGGGTCGCACCCGACCTTGCTCGCACCAACATTATCAATTGGATTTTAGATACCCAATTCAACTTTTTGGTAGGGTGGAGATTTGAACTTGGGACCTCCCTTAGAGGATTGCCCTCTCCTCTCCAACTCACCTACAACACCTGGGTGGTAAATTGCAAATTATTGTAGAAGTATGTTTGCATCTAATCCCTTTTAGGATAGAAGATTTTAGCTAGATGCAATGAGACAAAACAAAAAATATCAAAAAATCATAAAACAAAACAAGAACCCAAAGCAAAGGACAAACAAGTTTGGAAAGAGAAAGAAAAACCAAAGTAAGATAAAGAGTCTCTAATTGTGCATACAACAGTAAAGGCACCGAATAAAACAACACCATGGATACTCGATAGTGGTTGTTCTAAACATATGACTGGAGATAAGATGAAATTCAAAAAACTAGAGGAATATGAAGGTGGTTCAGTAAAATTTGAAAATAATGATGGAGCAAAAATTATTGGCAAAGGAAATGTCAGGTTGGTTAACAACAATATCAAGTCAAAATAGGTATTCTTTGTTGTTGGTTTGAAGCACAATTTACTAAGTGTTAGCCATATTTGTGATAGAGGTTATGATGTGATTTTCAAGAAGCATGAATGTGAGATAAGAAATGCAGATAATGGAAAATTGGTAGCTACTAGTACTAGAACAGTTGGTAATTTATACACCCTCATGGAAATAACAATCGGATCATGTTTATTTGGACAAGAAGATGAAAAATGGATTTGGCATAAGAGACTTGGTTATATCAGTTTCGACAATTTGGTAAAAATCAACTCGAAGAAAGCTGTTAGAGATATTCCCAACATTTCCAAGCTATCAAACAATATTTGCGCATCATACCAAATAGGTAAGTAAACCAAAACTCCATTCAAATCAAAATATCATTATATTGGAAACCTTTGGAATTAGTGCATACAGATTTGTGTGGGCCTATGAAAACTTAGAGTATAAATGGTGATAAATACTTCATGTTGTGCATAGATGACTATTCCAGGATGACATGGGTACTATTTTTGAAACATAAATTAGAAGCTCTTGAAATGTTTAAAATATTCAAAAACTTAGTTGAAAATCATACTGGAAGAAGAATTAAATGCCTAATATCAGATAGAGGAGGTGAATTTATGTCAGAATATTTTACAGAGTATTGTAAAAAATTTGGTATTAGGAAATAATTTTCTATTGTTAGGACACCTCAGAAAAATGACGTGGAAAGAAAAAATAGAGCAATGCAAGAAATGGCTAGAACAATCCTAACTGTGAGCAAAGTAGCTAATAAGTTCTAGAAAGAGGCAGTTCATACAAAAGTTTACATTCAAAATAGGTGCATGATGAGGCCAAATGAAAGCAAAACTCCTTATGAGATGTGGTTCGGTAGAAAAGCAACAAAAAAACATTTTAGGGTATTCGATAGTAAGTGCTACATCAGAAAAACCGAAGACAATCTTGGCAAGTTCGAGTATAGATCAGATGAAGGTATCTTTCTTGGTTATTCAACAAAAAACAAAGCATATAAATGCTACAATAAAAGGCTAAGAAAAAATGTTGAAAGTGTTGATGTCAAATTTGATGAAAGGTCCACCATGATGAATTTATTCATTTTTATAGGTCCGAGGTGTGGACTAATTGGTTCATCCAAACCCCATAAGGGGGGCGGAGGTCCAAGGTTCAAATATCGAGCCTCACCATACTGAACGCTTGTCCCTTTCTTGGTGCTTTCAGTGGCATAAAAGGTTTAAAATTATTGTGGCATGGCGGTTATAGGGGTGGACTGCGTGAAGATCTATGTGGCGGCTTCCCGGGTGAACATCATAGAATATTGTGGTGGCCATAAAAGTTGGAAAACCTTCCAAAATTCGTGGCGGCTACCGATTCCACCATGTTAAAAAAAAAGTTGATGAAAGGAGAGAACTACCAACAAGCAATGAAGAAAACTTCCCTATTTATGAAGAGACAATCGAAGGAGAAAATGAAGAGAAGAAATATGAGGAGACAAAAAGTGAATCAAAAGAGGAGGAATCGAGAGGAAGACAAAGAAAAGGACAAGAAATCCAAATTCGTAACTTGGAAAAAATATCATCCCGAAGAACAAATAATTGGATATCCCAAAGCTGGTGTTCATACAAGAAGAAAAATTGTAAGAGCCTATTCTCTATTATCCAATATTGAACCCAAAAATGTTGCAGAAGCAAGTAAAGATGAAAATTGGGTAAAGGCAATGGAAGAAGAGCTAAACCAAATTGAAAAGAACAAGACTTGAGAGCTAGTGCCAAGACCAGTAAATAAGAACATGGTAGGTACCAAGTGGGATTTTTAGAATAAGCTAAATGAATATGGATAGGTGTCAGAAATAAGGTAAGGTTAGTATGTAAAGGATATGCACAAGTTGAAGGTATTGATTTTGAAGAAACTTTTACACCTGTAGCCAGGTTAGAAGCAATAAGGATGTTTCTTGCATTAGCAGTTTACAAAAATTTTAGATTTTATCAAATGGATGTAAAGTCAACCTTTCTAAATGGTAAGCTTTAAGAAGAGATTTACATTGAGCAACCAGATGGTTTTTAGCAAGGAGATGATCCTAACATGGTTTGTAGATTGAAGAAAGCTTTATATGGTTTGAAACAGACACCCCGGGCATGGTATGAAAGACTAGACAACTATCTTATTCAACATGGATTCAAGAAAGGTATGGTGGATAGCAATTTGTATGTTAAAACAAAAAATGATCATCAAATTATTGTTGTTTTGTATGCAGATGACATCATATTTGGAGGTAGCAAAGATGAATTATGCAAATATTTTGCAAGTAAGATGCAAAACGAGTTTGAGATATCAATGATTTGTGAGCTTTCTTATTTTCTTGGTTTGCAAGTTAATCAACTAGAGAAGGGCATATTCATTTCTTAAATCAAATATGTGAAAGAGATGTTAAAGAAATTTATAATGGAATATTGCAAGTCAGTCAATACTCCCATGACAACAGGTTGTAAGTTAAACGAGGATGACAAATCACCACCCGTAGATCAAACAATGTACAAATCCATGATTGGGAACTTGTTGTACTTAACTACTACCAGACCATATATTTTGCAAGCAGTGTGTATGGTTGCACGATTTTAAGCCAGTCCTAAGGAGACTCATGTTATAGCTGTAAAACAAATTTTCATACCTTAAAGGCACAATGGAGTATGGGTTATGGTATCCAAAAGGTAAGGACTTCACTCTTATTACATATTCAGATGCAGATTGGGTTGGATGTGTATATGACAAGAAGAGCACCAGTGGAGGTGCATTTTATCTTGGTGATAATCTTGTAGCATGGCACAATAAAAAATAGGAGTCAGTTTCCTTGTCTACAGTAGAGGTAGATTATATTGCAGTGACATCATCTTGCACACAAGTTCTATGGATGAAAAAAACTCTACAAGACCTTAGAATTCATTTCAGTGAGCTTATTTCAGTCATGTGTGATAACACAAATGCTATCAACATATCGAAGAATCCAGTGATGCATTCTCGCACGAAGCATATAGCTATCAGGTACCATTTCTTGAAGAAGAAAATTGTAGAAGGTAAAGTCAAGTTGGATTTTGTTCCTATGACAAAGTAGGTAGCGGATATTTTCACAAAACCATTGCCCAAGGAAGTTTTTGAATATTTTTGCAAGAAATTGGGAGTGATTACACTTCTCAAGCACTAGACCGCTATCGATACCATATTCTCAAGGGGAGCAATTTTTAACTGTTTTATCTTTTTTTTCCTATTTGTAATTATTGCTTGGTACTATTTTTTACCTAAGAATGTTGTGTATGGACTCAGGGGGAGTTTGAAACATCCCTTTGTCATTGTTGTCAAAGGGGGAGAAGAGTTACAGGAAAATGTTTGTGTGTTGCCAAAAATTCCAAAGGGGGAGATTGTTGAGCAAGGTGTTGTCATTGTTGTCAACACACTTAGTTGGACTTGGTTGGTGCAACGGTAAGGTGTTCGGGAGATTGTAAAAAAAATATTTGATGCTTGTGAGGATGTGTTCGATGCTTGGGTGAAGGTGTTGCAAGTGGTTTGTGTGAAGTTGAAAAATTTGCAAATATTGTTCATAAGTGCCAATGGACTATGTTGGATAGCTCGACACATTGTTTGGAGTATTGTTTGACAGTAGTGAGTGCAGTCATAGTGTTGGTGTAGTTTTTGTGTAGTTTTGGACGGAATACGATATAGTGTTAGACCGCTTGACAAATTTGTTGGAATATGATGATTCTGTATTGTAACAAGTGTAAAAATAGTGTCAGAGGCCACTTTGTTAGAGGTATATTAAGCAATCCATGAGGAATCAGACTTCAAAATTTTTACTGGAGGTATTCGGATGTGCTGAGAGCATACGTTTTAAAATTCAGTCCAAAATAATATCTGAGGAGGAAACAGTAGCAGTTGAAAAACAACATTGGAGCACTTTTTCCAGTTTTTGGCAGTTTTAGACATGTCAAATCTGCGTAAAAGGCCATCTTGTCGAAGAAACTGTGAATAATTCGTGAAGAGTTAAAATCTAAAATTTAAACTGGAGGTAGTCGGTTTATCCAAGAATATATGTTTCAACTTTTAGCCCGTTTGGAAATTTGAGGAGGTAGTTATGATTGTTACAAAAAGCCCTGTCAACTCTTTTTGGCAATTTTGGTAGTTTCTAAGAATATAACGATGGAGTGTTGCTTTTGTGTAACTGAAAGATAAAGATCTGCATTTTTTAATGTGAGGCATATATATGTTTTAAAAGAAAATGGAGACGACTATTTTTTTGTAGAAATGACTGCCAACGCATGTTGTGAAGAATGTTTTTTGGCATTTTGATTGAAAAAGTGTGCAGTGTATGAGACTGTCAATGTGCAAGGTGTGAGATTATCAGTGTGTAGAGTTAAGAAGATTTAAAAGGTTAGATAGAAGATTTTAGAGGAGAAGATTTGTGAGCTAGACCACTCAGGGTCTTTTGACAAGATTTTAAACTTTTATTAGAGCTTTTTAAATTTGTCGGGTCAGTGCTTAGCAACAGGGGTCGATGCTCTTCGCAGTTGGTGCTGCTAAAGTTCGGATTGGTTGGTGCTATTCCCAGCAGTTGGTGTTGTAAAAATATTGTAAAGACCAAACATTTTTGAGGCTATATTTGGATGGGAGTCCAAATAGTCCAGTGGCACAATGGTTTTTCCCACATCGGGATTCCACTATAAATCTGGTGTTATGTGATGCATGTTTGTGTGATTGCTCGTTTTGATTTGATTTCGTAGTTGGATTAAATATTTAATACACACTAATTCACCCCCCTTTCTCAGTGTCACACTTAGTTCAACAGATACAACTTGTGAAGCTTTGTGGTCACAATATGTATTATCTAATAGGGGCATCAAATGAGCTCCAACTCTTATATTTTGTGACAATCAAGGTGTACTCTACTTGATCACAAATTCTATTGTACATGAATGAACAAAGAAGCACAATATCATTTCATTAGAGATCATTTTTAGAATCGTCATATCAATTTAAAGCATATTCCTACAGAAGAACAATTGGTAGATATATTTACAAAAGCTTTGGGACAAAACAAGTTTCAAATATTTAAAGATCATCTATGCAAGCTAAGAGAAGGATTTCATCAGAGATCATTTTCAAAATCGTCATATCGTGCCTTGGATTTTGATTGCAATTTCACATATTTGACCATTGTAGGTCATTTAGACGAGAGGAGGACTATGGCTTGAAAGCTATGTAGAAATATTCCAAGCATTGAATCGTGCCTTTTATTTGCAACCCATAATTTCACCAGAATGGACAAAATATTCAGAAATTAAGGTTAAATATAGGTTAAAAGATTTAATTTTGTTATTTACATGTTGGATGGATAACTTGATAAATTAGATGATCCAATTTTAAATATCTCTATATATATCAAAAAATACAATTTTTTATTCCATTATATATATACATATATAATAATTTTCTTCACATTAAACAAAACTTTGTTGTTTAAATAATTTTATTTTTATTTTGTTTAACATTTGTAAAAGACGTTGAAATATTTCTTATTGAAAAATGTTTGAAATTTTATTTTAAAGTGTTTTTCTTTTAATTCACCTTTGCATTATGGGTGATGTAATTTCAATCCCCATGGTGGATATGTATAAAAAGTATTACTCAAAAAATGTGATGTGACCTCGGATCAGGATGAGAGGAGGACTATGGCATGAAAGCTATGTAGAAATATTCCAAGCATGGAATCGTACCTTTTATTTGCAACCTGTAATTTCACCAAAATAGACAAAATATTCAGAAATTAAGATTAAAAGATTCAATTATGTTATTTACAAGCTGGATGGATAACTTGATAAATTAGATGATCCAATTATATATATCAAAAAATATAATTTTTTATTCCATTATATATATTCATATATACTAATTTTCCTCACAGAGAGTGCATGCTCGCGATGTTTTTTCATCTGAAAAATATTGAAAGGAACAAGATTTTCCAGTGCATGTCGGGAACCGCTTGTTAAAGAACAATGGATGTTTGGAACGATTTGAAGTCAGGTCAGTTCTAGTGGTTCAACTAGACTCGGTCGCGGAAGATGTGGAGTATCTAACCAAACATGCTCTTATTGGTAAATTTTTGGGCATCCAAATTTCTCTCCCCTTTGTGGAGGCTTGGGTCAGGAAAACTTGGAATCTTGAAGGTGATGTGGAGGTGATGCTGAGTGCGAACAACTATTTTATGGTGGTTTTCTCTTGTATTGCAGATCGTAACAAAGCATTTGAAGCCTTATTTCTATAACCAAGTGGGACTCTTTCTTAAACCCTGGCATGTGGGTTTCAACCCATCAGAGGAGCGGTCGTCATGGGTTCTAGTATGGGTGTGGCTTCCATGGCTCCCGTTGGAATTCTGGAGAACTAATATCTTGCATAAGATTGTCCTTTTGCTTGGGAAGCCGGTTGGACCGTCACAACAGATAATGGATAAAAAGGTAATCTTTGTTGCTCGTATTTGTGTTAAAATTGTCTTTTATGGGTGTCATTCTAGTCTAGTGGTTTTAGCCTGTTTGACTGTTTATTTGAGTCCTGAATGTAAGCTCAGTTGTACTCTGTAATCCAGATTTTTTATCAATAAAATTTTACCCCTTTATTATATATATATCAAAAAATACAATTATTTATTCCATTATATATATTCATATATACTAATTTTCCTCAGATAAACAAAACTTGTTTAAATAATTAATTTTATAATCTTTCTTAAAATATTGAAAAAAATGTTTGATAATTTTTTTTAAGTGTTTTTCTTTTAATTGACATTTGCATTATCAGTGATGCGACAATCAAAAGTATTACTCAAAAAAGGTGATGTGACCTGGGTTCAATCCCCATGGATGGATATATATAAAAAAATATTACTCAAAAATGTTATGTGACCTGGATTCAATCCCTATAAAAAATATTACTCAAAAAAATAATATACAATGTATTAATACAATAAAAAAATCCTATAATTACAACGTGTAAGAAAAAACACGCACACAAAATTTTAAATCCAAGGAAAGTTAAACTTGCAAGTTAAATTTAAACTTTACCCAGGTTAGAGAATGTATTTGTGTGCAATGCCGTTGGACTCAAATAGCTGTTGAGAATAATGTCAAGTCTTCCCTACGACATCTCTCTTCACTCAGAAAAGAAGGAATTCGGGCGTGTGACGGGCGGGCCGAGGATTGATTGGGCTTTGAGCCGCTTTTCCGTATCCAAACCTCCCTATTTATGTTATAAGAAAGAACATCCCCACGGAAAAGAAAGGTGCCCTTTTAGAATAGAGAGGCCTTGAGCTGGGCTGAAGGATCCCAGCTATCTGGAATATATCAATTCTTCGATTTACGGTGTCTAATCCAGAAGTGATTAGGTAGCCGCAAACGAAAGAATAGTATTCCATTTTCTCAAGGTGTCACCACTATAAAAGATGTCGTTAGAAAGCTGTTACCCGATGTATCGTCTGCAATGCCGTTGGAGTCAGGTAGCCGTTGAGATGACGTTAGAAAGTTGTTACCCGCGTCCGTTGGAATGTCGTCGGCCTCCTATAGCCGTTGGAAAAGGAATATTTAGGTATAGCAGTCTTGTCCTTTCTGTTTTCAGTTTCCTCTCCTCCCCTGTTTTGGTTCTGTTTTCATCTTCCTCCCTTATCCTGTTTTGGCTCTGTTTTCATTTTCCCCCCTTATCCTGTTTTGGTTCTGTTTTCATCTTCGTTGGTTTTGTTTTTTTTGTTTTTAAGATGTTATTCCAAATGGACTACCATGGCCATGGCTGCGTCTTCTTTGCTTGCTGTTGTTTTTTTTTTTTTTTAAATAAAACTTTTATTTGAATTGAGGAGAAGATGAATAAGAAAGCAATAGATGTTAAATTCAATAGTTTTTAAATAAAAATTTTATTTTAAATTTATTATTTTATTATTAATTATAATAATAAATTATGATAAATGATTCGGTCAGTTTTTAGATTCTATTTATAATTTTAAAATTTAAAATTTGTATTGATTATTAATATTTTGTTTTAAAATTATTTTTTTAATTAATATTAAAAATAAAAAACAAAATAATTTAATGTATATACTTCGATAGAATGAAAATAATTTTCACTCAAAATTAAAATATTTTTATTAGGTATATCTATTATGACATTGTTTGTATATCTCTATTTCATTGTATGTGATATTAAATTGTTTTTTTTCTATTTATATATTTGTGTATTTTATAATTTAAATATTTATTCTATTTGGGTATTTGGTTTTCTTACATTTTTTTTTCTCTTGTATCTTTCATTATTTATGTATAATTCAATTGTTCAAAATTGGTACTCTTTGTATAATTATTTTGCTTGCAATTTTTTTTGTATGCACAATTTATTGTGTTTGACATGTGTGTATCCTATTCTAAATAGTCTAAATTTGTTTGTGTATATGTATACATTTAAGTATTTTCTAGTTTTGTACTTTATTACTTCTTGTTTGGGTATTTGTTGTTATACGTTGACTTGTACTTTGGCATGTATGTATAATCTTTTGAATGTGAGATAATATTGTTTGTATATTTGTGTATTTGTATATATTTGATCTCTTTTGTATTCTACAATCTAAATATTATTCTATTTGGATATTTGTTTTGCTTGTATTTTTATTTTTAGTATTATTTATATTTGGTTGTATGCATGTGTTTCACATGACATTGTTTTATCATATGCAAGTGTATCATATTCTAAGTAGTCTAAATTTATTTGTATATATGTATATATTTAAGTATTGTCTAGTTTTGTATTTTATTACTTGTTATTTGGGTATTTGTTGTTATAGGTTGACTTATACTTTTGCATGTATGTAAAATATTTTGAATGTGAGATATTGTTTGTATATTTATGTATTTCCTAATTATTTGTGTATTTGTATATATTTGATCATTTATGTATTCTAATTTAAATATTATTTTATTTGGATATTTTTTTTGCTTGTATTTTTTTCTATTGTATCTCTGATTATTTATGACATTGTTTGTATATCTCTATTTTATTGTATGTGATATTAAATTGTTTTTGTCTATTTATATATTTGTGTATTTTATAATTTAAATATTTATTCTATTTGGGTATAATATTTTGAATGCGAGATATTGTTTGTATGTTTATGTATTTCCTAATTATTTGTGTATTTGTATATATTTGATCATTTGTGTATTCTAATTTAAATATTATTTTATTTGGATATTTGTTTTGCTTGTATTTTTCTATTGTATATTTGATTATTTATGACATTGTTTGTATATCTCTATTTTATTGTATGTGATATTAAATTATTTTTTCTATTTATATATTTGTGTATTTTATAATTTAAATATTTATTCTATTTGAGTATTTGGTTTTCTTGCATTTTTTTTCTCTTGTATCTTTCATTATTTATGTATAATTCAATTGTTCAAAATTGGTATTCCTTGTATACTTATTTTGCTTGTATTTTTGTTTGTATGCATAATTTAATGTGTTTGACATGTGTGTATCATATTCTAAATAATCTAAATTTGTTTTTGTATATGTATACATTTAAGTATTGTCTAGTTTTGTACTTTATTACTTCTTGTTTGGGTATTTGTTGTTATATGTTGACTTGTCCTTTTGCATTATGTATAATATTTTGAATTGAAGATGATATTGTTTGTATATTTATGTATTTGTTTGTGTATTTATATATATTTGATCTTTTGTGTATTCTATAATCTAAATATTATTCTATTTGTATATTTGTTTTGCTTGTATTTTTCTTTTTGGTATTCTCTATATAATTATTTTGCTTGTATATTTGGTTTTATGCATAACTTATTGTGTTTCACATGACATTATTTTATCATATGCAAGTGTATCATATTCTAAGTAGTCTAAATTTATTTGTCTATATGTATACATTTAAGTATTGTCTAGTTTTGTATTTTATTACTTGTTGCTTGGATATTTGTTGTTATAGGTTGACTTATACTTTTGCATGTATGTACAATCTTTTGAATGTAAGATATTGTTTGTATATTTATGTATATCCTAATTGTTTGTGTATTTGTATATATTTGATCATTTGTGTATTCTAATTTAAATATTATTTTATTTAGATATTTTTTTTGCTTGTATTTTTTTCTATTGTATCTTTGATTATTTAAGACATTGTTTGTATATCTCTATTTTATTGTATGTGATATTAAATTGTTTTTGTCTATTTATATATTTGTGTATTTTATAATTTAAATATTTATTCTATTTGGGTATTTGGTTTTCTTCCATTTTTATTTTCTCTTGTATCTTTCATTATTTTATATAATTCATTGTTCAAAATTGGTATTCTTTGTATATTTATTTTGCTTGTATTTTTGTTTGTATGCATAATTTATTGTGTTTGACATGTGTGTATCCTATTCGAAATGGTTTATCTGTGTATATGTATACATCTAAGTATTGTCTAGTTTTGTACTTTATTACTTCTTGTTTGTGTATTTGTTGTTATATGTTGACTTGTATTTTTGCATGTATGTATAATCTTTTGAATGTAAGATGATATTGTTTGTATATTTATGTATTTATGTATTTTTTTGTGTATTTGTATATATTTGATCTTTTGTGTATTCTATAATCCGAATATTAGTTTGTTTGGATATTTATTTTGCTTGTATTTTTCTTTTTGGTATTCTTTATATAATTATTTTTCTTGTATATTTGGTTGTATACATAACTTATTGTGTTTCACATGACATTGTTTTATCATATGCAAATGTATCATGTTCTAAGTAGTCTAATTTTATTTATGTATATATATATTTAAGTATTGTCTAGTTTTGTATTTTATTACTTGTTGTTTGGGTATTTGTTGTTATAGTTTGACTTATACTTTTGCATTTATGTATAATATTTTGAATGTGAGATATTGTTTGTATATTTATGCATTTCCTAATTGTTTGTGTATTTGTATATATTTTATCATTTGTGAATTCTAATTTAAATATTATTTTATTTGAATATTTGTTTTGCTTGTATTTTTTTCTACTGTATCTTTGATTATT